>JAKOGH010001100.1:0-14345 GCA_024811115.1 Terana coerulea
AGCAGAGTTAGTGTCGACATCGTGCAAGAGGGCTGCTACGAGGTGGCAAGGACCTCCATAGTACGGTCAGGGACAAAGTTGGTGAAAGACATTTCTGCTCTTGTATTTAGTGCCAATTTTAATAAAACTTCGAACACAAAAGTTTGGTTTTGGTTGTTATATGCCGAGCCAGTTATTTTGAGTCAGAAATGCAGAGTTTAATTTAAGCAGCCTTCGGGATGGTTACATCGAGTGCTGCTAGTTGCGTACAGACTACGCAAATCTACTGTTTAGGTCCGTAAACGAAACCTTGCCAATACGTTTTAATAATCCTTACTTGACTCTCTACTGTTTATCGCGCCCCACTTCTGTCCCAGTAAGTCCAGATTCTCGTAGATGTTCTGGAACTCGTCGTACCAACCCCACAGCTTGTTCGAATCTCCTCAGGCACCCGCACCCTTTCGGGCGTGACTAGGTGTCCTGTGAGTCCTCCTTGCGGAGTTCTCGAAAGATCGAGGTCGAAGCGGACTCTTGTCGCCTCGAGCATCGGTTAGAGCTTGTTGGAGCGTTTGAGCAGCTTGGTTCGTCAGAGCCGAAGCTTGGCTGGGGGTGGCTTGGGGACCTGATACTCGCAAGGTGCGAGTCGTTCGATAAGTGGTGGCGAGGGGGTCGGAGAGGCGGTGAAGCAGCTCTTTCGATGCTGCTGCGGCGAGAGCATAGCTCCCGATGCGCTTCAGCAACAAGTTGGCCTCTGCTTCCTTGCAAAGCCATTCGCACTCCTCCTAGGAGTGAGGGTATGAAACGAGGTGGCTCGTGCTTCGGATTGTAAACCTTGCGCAGCTTACAAATGTTGGTGTATTTGGCTCGGATCTCCTTTGAAGGAGAGATATGCTCGCCGAGGCCTAAAGGCTCGTTCTTCGTGTATGGTAAACGCAGGGGGACTTTAGGCATGGCTATAACAACGGTAATCAGTACTGGTCTCTATTTCAGCAGACACAGTCTGAGAAAATGGTGAAAACAGATAAAATGACCTGTTGAGGTCGTGCGGTCTTGATGCGTACAATCGATAGTGTCGACGACGGCCTGGTTTCTCTCACCAGGTCCAGAGGCACCAACTCAATCAAGAGCGGTATGGAGGTCTCTGACACGGTTCCGTGTATAGCAAAAGGTTTCGAGCCAATATTACATTGACTCTATGCTCGCACAAACTGGTTTGCTGTCGACACCCGAAGGCTCATAGCCGTAACTACCTGAAGGTAAGTCGCACCAGAATGTTGCTCCATGCTATACAGCGCAGCGAGCACCTCTTTACAGCCTGAGGATCGGCGTGAAGATTAGCATGCTGCCATAATGGCAGCCCACAGCCTAAGCCATGGTGCTTCTCAGCGATACAGAGCATAGTCCCTGACAGCGACTAGCTCATAGCCTTAGCTCTTTGCAGAACAGTGGCAAGATCCCCCAGGGCAAATAGCAACAGTGTTCATTTCGACGCACTGTGCATAACGATTGTACACCGCGCATTGCAACAAGGTCCTGCTTGTTGCCCTTAACAGCAACAACAAGCAGCAGAATAGACTCAACAAACTATCACAAAACTACAATACTCACCTGCTGGGATGACTTTGAAATAGGTGGGGAAAGCAGAGGGGCTTGAGTAGAGCTAGTAGAGTGGATATGAATCAACGATGTTGTTGAGTCTGGGGTTTAGCCCACAGACCAGCCTCCTTATATACATGTAGAGGGACCCCAGACACTATCTAAGACCTCCAATACCATGTGCTGACTAATACAGTCAGGTGATCCATGACTAAGGCTTCAAAGCATCGCCGCTCTAACTCCCTTATCGGATCTGACCTAGCTATCATGCTAACATCAATACTATCTAGATGTCCTAATCTAGCTACTGTACACTACCAGTACACGATGTCATAGTGACTTCATAGTGAGGTCATTGTTTAGAGCGAATCCAGAACTGAGTCCATGATCCCTTGTGTCAGGTGAGGCATATCCCTGTTAACCATGCGTCCGTCGCATGGCCAACTGATCAGCATCTTGTAACGCTGTTGTGACGACTGGGTAACATGTCCGTGACTTGATGTTACACTCTAAGCGCTGTGTACTAGCGCTGAGGGAAATTGTGACATAAACTGGTTAAAGACTGCCTTTGGTCTTGGACCAGTCTAGACCAGTCAAGGACTACAAGAGGACTGCAGTCCTACTAACACTGGTCTTGGGCCAGTTTTATATTACAGTCCTGGTCTTTTAGCAGCCCTGGTGCAGTTGGAAAAAATAGCAAAAGACCAGATCAGACCAGACCGGGCTTTAAAACACTATAATTCGTGCATTATAGAGCATATTAACTACAGTGTATATTATGCCTGTCTTGAGCCGGAATTGGCTAAAAAGCTCTAATTCCGAGTCCCTGCCAAAATCAGAGTGCCGGCCCCATTTTGAGGTGTTTATTGTGGTATTTATTGCGGCTAATATGCTCTTATGCCGCCTCTTATGTATTGCTGAACGCACCTTGGCAGTTTGTTGGCGGCACTCAGGAGCTGAAGATGAGTGACATATGAGCTCTGGATGTGATCATTGTCACCTAATAAGGGAATGTTTGTACAGGACAAACAAGCAACGAAATTTCGGCAGCTGTCGTTTGTTATGCAAAACACTGTAATGTTTTCCTTTTGGACCATTTGTGGCAACTCAAAATTGAGCTTTGCCCAAAGTGCAAATAGCTGTAGTTCTCATACCAAAAGGGCAAAGAATGAGATGGGTGGAGGGTGGGCCAGCCCCTAAGACGGCAGAGGAGAGCAGGGATTAACAGTATTACACAAGTATTTGGACTATCACTCGCGGGCCAAGAAATAAATCCGGGGATTTATGGTGTAAACACGTGGTGGTTTGAAACAAAATGGCCAGCATAAGTCGCGCATTAATTAGATATTCCTTTTGGGAGATATATCCCTTAAATGAACGCGTAAATCTACCGACTAACTCTATATCCTTCCCCAAATAACTCACAGAGCTTTATTCTGAGATTAAATCCCTTATATCTCTCGTAGCTTTTCTGTGGATTTATAATGGGCACATTACTTGTAGGCAATAAGATAAATTGACGAAATAAAATAAAAAAACAAGTCGCACATATATCTAGCATGAACTAGGTGGAGGTTTTCAGAATACATCCACAGGATGTATTGTGGTGATATATTCCACCTAACGCCAGTGAGAGAGATTGAGGACATATGGTTGACATAAGTAAGATAAAGAACGCAGATATATTCATCATAAATCACGTCGCATATCTCCAGGATAAATCCAGCAGGGCCTCAGACACTTAGAAACAAAGATGTCTGCAAAAGATAGTAGTTAGTTGCATTCAATATAAGCCTTTCCACTATGGACACTAAACATGCAATGCACATTAGTAGATTCACATACAATCAACTTTTGTATACTTTGCACAATGGCGGTGTATTTGTAGAACTTTGTTGCCCAAGTTAACGGCCTCGGATGCGCTGTTTGACGTTGGCTAGCATTAGCATTGTCGATCAGAGTCCCCATGGGGCATAAACATGTAAGTGCTGACCATGGTTAACTTAGGCAGTGAAGTTCTACGAATACACTGCCATTGTGCAATGTATGCAAAAGTTCAAGATAGTCCTTACTGGATTTGCAGTTGTATTTGAATATACCAATGTGCATACTAGTAAGTTCATTGTTAGTAATCAAAACTCTCATATTAAATGAGTCTATGTCTAACTACTACATTCAGCAGACATCTATGTTTCTAAGTGTCTGAGGTCCTGCTGGATTTATCCTGGAGATAAGTGGTATGTGATTTATGATGAATATATCTGCGTTCTTTATCTTACTTATGTCAGCCATGTGTCCTTGATATCTCTCACTGAGTTAGGTGGAATATATTGCCACAATAAATCCTGTGGATATGTTCTGAAGACCTCTGTTTATTTCATGCTGGATACATGTACAGCTTGTTTTGTATTTGTCCAAGGGAATTTATCTTGTTGCTTACAAGTAATGTGCCCATTATAAATCCACGAACGGCTACGAGAGATACAAGGGATTTATTGTCAGAATAAAGCTCTATGAGTTATCAGGGAAGGATACAGAGTTAGGTGCGCAGATTTATGTGTTCATTTAAGTTGTATATCTCCTGAAATGGAATATTTAATCAATCTGCGTAACTTATGCTGGCCATTTTGTTTCGGACTCCCACGTGTTGACACAATAAATCCCCAGGATTTATCTCTTGGGTTCCGCAGTGTATCAGAACTGATGAGAACCTGCTGGGAAATTAACACCAAGTGCAGTCCATTATGCAAGGTGCTGTAATGAGCAAGTCTATATTTTAACGGAGAAAGCTATTGGTTCCATGACAAGTCACCTTCTGGCTTGCGCCTAGGAGGAACATCATCCCATTGCCCGAACTCCCAATCATCGCGATCATGCTGGCGTAGAGCATCTTGCTTCCACCTCTCCGACCCCGTAGTCCATCTTTTCTCTTGCTTGTCGTGTTGCGGCGTTCCCCTCTTCAGATCAGGGTCCGAGGCAAGCTGCTCAATGCGAGCGACCAATGCCCAAACCTCTCCGCTGTTCAGCGAAGTATCCTCCTCCCAGAGATTCCTTCCTCCGACCTCCTGTCGCACCTTCTCGGACAGGCTCCTTGTCTTGTTGTCCATCTCGACCCCGTTCACGCGCATCTCTTCGAGCGCATCGCATACTCCACGGACGTCACGGAAGCATTTCCAGCGTGTCTCAATGAGCTCGTTGTACGCCGGAGTTGTACATCCGAATACATACGACGCGACAGACAAATGTCGCGCGTGGTCGAAGATTGAGAGGGCAAGGTATGGATCCTTGTACTGGTCTCGGAAGGTACGCATAAGAGCGGCAATGAGATGGGGATACGATGGTGGTTGAAGATCAACTGTTTGGGGCAAAGAGGAGGCTATGCTAGAGCTCATAGCTTTTCGCGCTGCTTCTTCATACCGTTGGGACTCGCCAAATACCTCGCGCATGGCCCAGTCCAGGAGTTGCTGATCATTTTCACAGCGGATCATCTGTTCTGTCTTTCGATCAAGTTCCTGGTCGGCCTCACTGGTCCATGTAACATTTCTGGAAAGCTGCCGGAGGTTGACAGCCAAGTCATTGATCTCCTGCGAGTGACCTTGGCCGACGCCGGAGGTCGACACGTGCGGTATCTGAGTCGCACTATTGCTAGCGGTTTTCAATTTCTTCTGTGTTTCGACGGTGTCGAATATCAGGTTAAACATCTCGTCGAATGCGTGGGTTTCTCGAGCGGTCATGTTGTAGCGTCGTGCCGACTGGTCCTTTCGATGGGAAGAGGAGCTTGCTAGAAGACCTCGAGATGAGACATCTATGTCTTTGAAGACGTGATCCCACCCTGATTCCTCTGAGTCGAAGAGCGGCTTGCTGGCATAGCTGCGTCTAACGTTGTTCCACACAGTCTGTTCTGGAGGAGTTGAGTTATTACACCAATGCATGCTATAACGAGTCCCTACTGTTGGATGAAGCCGCCAGCGTTTTCAACGTCCACTTGGCAAGCATGGCGTGCACAAACTCGATGGAAGAGGGCTTTCTAGCTGCTGCAAGCTTGGTGCAAGGCGGAGAAGATGACGGTTGACGGAAGGCAGCGCCGAGCGGCTAAACGTTACTTGCTTTCCGAACCCCTTCATGTTATGGCCGAGTCGACTGTGGTGGACGAAGCAGTCCGTGTCACTGTAACTCCCTCTCAAGCCTCGTACTTCGCTGGCGATGTCTTCACAGTTACCATTACCATCACGAATGTCCGCGCACCGCAGGCCACCCTACCGTCCAAGTCAGCTTCTCATGGCCATAGACGAGGAGCACACTCGGTTAGCTACGTCCCCATGGCGCGTCCTCCGACATCTCCTGGTATCCGAACTGCTTTGCCAATCGCACCAACAAACCAATCCGGGGGCCTGCCACTTCTGTGGTCAGACGCGGACTTGTAGGGAAACCACGGCACACGAAAGGGATGGACGAGCTGTCTCGGACAGTTGACCCTGCAAGACGACGGCTCATTCTCACGAAATCTCTATCGGTCTCCCTCCCGCCGCAAAATAATTACGCGAATGGGGACGATTGGAAGGCGCGGTCACCTATACGCGCATTAAGGACTCTGGAGTCGACTTTACCCTGTGAGTACTCTTGCGTGTCCAATACCTTGCAGCCATTAAGAGCTCGACAGCTCCAGCTTCGCCACGTGCACCTTCTCCTCTGTCCCGCTCGTCAACTTTGCCTACGAATCACCCGCACGCGCGCAAACAATCCCTGATGGACGGTCAGGTGCAGGTGCAAAACCTGCTTACGCCAGAACACGTCCCGCCAATCCTCACGCCGAACCCCTCTGTCTCGACGTTTTCTCTGGCCCTTGATCCAATTACAGAAGGCCTTTCATCACCTATGTTTCCTGATACGCCTGTGGGTCCATCCCCAATCTTGCCGGATCCTTGGGCTGGGATAAATGGGCAAATGCCCCCGTGTCGTCTGCTTCATATCCACTGAAGCCAAATGGTGTGTCTCCCAGCGCCAGGCCGCACGGAGGGTATGGACGGAAGCCACCGCATCTTGACGTTCTTCCAATCACTCGCAATGCGGCTCCCCAGGTCATTATCCCATGACTGCAGGCGTTGGACGCTTCTCTGTTCCGAACACTGAACTTATCCTGTACTCCTATGCTCAACTCCTTGGTACTCTAGCGTTACTTCCCACTGCGGACCCCCTCTCTCGAATGAACAGTCTCGGAGTCTACATACACTGCGACGCGAGCTGCAAAGCACCAAAGCGGTAGGTGGCGGAAACATGAATATCGCTACGAACAATGCCAAGACACCGGCGGGAAATGGCACCCGACGCCCACCTCACACACGCTCCGCTTCCCTTTCCTCTGGACTATTATCTCTCCTTTCGCCGTCTTCTCTCATACCTGAATCTCCACCCCCATCTCCACAGCGGCGAAGTACATCTCATCATGCTCGCTCCCCTTCCGTCTTTTCCGGGTTTTTCTCGACGGCTGCAAGTCAAAGTAGCGAGCTAGACGAAATGGAGAGCACCACTCCATCTACTGTTCAAGACACCAGTGGGAAATCAGAATCGGCACTGCCGACTTTGATGTTCCTCCCACTATGCTTGCTGTTGATTTGAGTCTCGAACCTGGGAAGTCTCGAAGCTGTGAGTTGGGTTGTTCTTGTCGTGCAGATGCATCTGCTTATACTGACTTGATAGACTTATATACTATTCAGCTACCAAGGAATTTACCACCGACTCACCGTGGAAGAAGTTTACGATTCCAGTACGAGTTTGTGCTGGGCATCTGCCGATCGCCCTCGTCAAACGGAGCAGCTAACAGCCGCGTAATGAAGGTCCCTATTCGTATCTATAACTATGTAACAAGTAGGTTAAGTGTCCGCCACTACGTCCCCAGGGTCCCGCTTATTCATCTCTTGCATAGTCAGCCGCGCTCCCATACCGTACGATTTACGTTGGCCGGTAATTTCCCGACCACATCGCCGCAATGCCAAAGTTACTGTGTTAGAAACCCACGGGCCGGCCGAAAGTCGATTCCAGCGCACTGATCCCTTCGGTCAGTCATATCTGCCATTATAGCGGGATGGTATTTACGAGGAAGCGGTTATCCAGACGATGCTTCCTACCATGATCCAGATGACCTGCGTGCGTATGCTCGAAATCTACTCACCGCAAGACAAGAGTATGGCGTTGGCCTACACTTGCCCAGGGACGCCGCTGGCAACTCTACATTTCGAAGTGATCGGGAGCAAGACGAGGAGGAGCCTGGTTGTCGCGAATCCATCGAGATTTTGACTCGGACTCCAAAGCAATGTACGTCCTTGGCATTTGCCATATTGTCGAGCTACGCACCGTTGGTGAACAATTCCTTCCGTTTACAGTGTCTTTCGACGTGCACAAAGATGGTCTCAAAGTTGCGATTCTTACCTTGACAAAAGCATCGTACCGCTTAGGAGAGACTATTCTCGGGGTAGTGGATTTTAACGACAGATCCAGCAGAGTAAAGGTGCTAAAGGTGCGAGATACGCTTTTTAATCTTACGGGATACACTAAAATAGCTGTTGTTTATTTAGTTGTCTGCCTATCTGGAATCTCACGAGACTTTGCCACCTAGCATCTCATCCGCCACTGCAAGTGTCGCAGCTCAGACGCGTCGTACGCACGCTGAGGGGCATTGTTCGTTTGTCGCCTCCACTTCGCGGACTACATTCTCCTTGGACGTACCGTCAGATGCCAGCCCTTGCTTTCAGGTCGCTGTTTCAAGCTCGTCGCCTGGGGCGCCGTCTTCGGGAGCCGGCGGTCTGGAGTGGAAAGTGAGAATCTGCTTCTTCGTCGCCGTTGCTTCGCCAGAGTCGCGCGTCGGTGAAGAGGGAGTTCGTCTCCGGCATATGACTAGGGATGGTCCACGAGGCGAGTGGGGCATGTCATGGCGGGCCTCCATGTCCATATCTCCGTCTGAGCGACCGTCGCCCCTGCTCACTGCTAACGGCACTGTGCTCGCTAGTCAACAGACTCAGTCCTGGTCGTCTTTCCTCTCAAGCGCGTTTCTGGGATCCTCGGAACCGGCGAACAACTTCCATGACGGAGACGAGGACCTGGAGGCTGAAGACGATGACTTTGAGGCCGAGAAAGAGTGGAAGGAGGTCAAGGCAGAGATGGTGGAATGCGAAGTGCCCATCCAGGTGTGGCCGGGCAACACGGCATTCAAAGCGAGTGAGGTCACTTTCGAGGTCTAGGCGGTGCGTCAAGCTCGGGAACACCGGTTAATGAATGCTGGCTGATGACGCCCGACCACAGTATTTAGCAGGTGATGGGCGATGGGGTCACGCGGGGTAGTCATAGAGTAGATACGTTGGGTCCCAGAGGCTATTATCCTCTTATTTCGCTTGGTTTTAGACCACGTTTGCGCTACAAACTACCGGTGTGAGTGTCGAGAGAGCAAGGCGAGGGATGTATGATCGGCGCGGAGGCCGCTGTTTGAAGTTGAGACCATGTCGGCGCTAGTTTGGCGGGGCTCTCATACCCGTTCTGTTGAGCAAGTGCCGGAGCCAGAGTCCGTCACCTGCCCAGGCATCATGCTCAGAGTCTCATTCAATTCAGAGCACTAGCCCCTTCTTCTCGACCACCATCTTCGCCCAGGAGGATCTTAATATTTCGCACACTCCTCTCCCTCCTTTCATCGCTTTCCCCGCCTTATTTCATTCCGCTTTGCTCGCCCTGCACGGCCACGGCCTCCTAGACTGCGCTACTCCTCCATCCTAGAATCGCAATAACGGATTAGATTCACGAACAGATACGGTCAGAGACGTCTATTGTGTCCCAGAGCATTCTGCTACCCCTGCTTCGCTGACTTGGAGTCTCCCAGATTCACGACCATAGAGGCCAGCAGCTCTCAATCGCCGTAGTCACAGCAGCTATACATCACTAGGACCGCGCCCCTCCAAACTGGCTACTGTTCAGAACTATAATCAACTGCGTGGCCTTGGCTCGCCCTCCTTCGACAGTATGCAGTCTACCCACGCGAAGCAGCAGTCCCAGGACGACGAGGATCGCACCAACCGATTCCTCTCGTCCGCGAACGGAAGCGACACCCCTCATTCCCTCAGTCAGCGCGAGAGAGCGGTGAGCCAACCGCCGCGCACGTCCACCCAGAGCTATTTCGCGTCACCGTCGTTGCAATCGATGCGGACGAACTCAGGGGTTCGGACTTTGGCCCCGGATTCCATCCGGTCTCAACCCTAACTCCTCCCTCCAGCCAGGCCTGCCTTCCTCCGTTCCCACTCGCAGCTCGTCGTTCTCCATGTCACCCAACGCGCAAGGTCTGTTCTCGTCAGCACTGCGCGAGTCGCGCTTCGCGTCCACCTTCGAGGACGATGAGTCTGAAGCTTTCTCCGATATCCATGATCCGTACGAAGAGCGGTACATAAGCAATGCGCAGCCTGCGATTGGGTCGGGTCTGTCAGGTGGACGCGGCCGGTCTTATGCCGCCGACATGACTCGCAGTCGTTCCCAGTCGGTCGCAACTACGACGAGACCAGGCCCCATTGGTAGTCCGTTCTCCAATGCTCTATGGAACGACGGCAATACGAATCCGCTCAACATTCCGGGCTCGCGCTACGGCGACTTGAAACCATCCGGTGGCACGAGCCGCTATGGATCTTTGGGCGCGCTCGGCCGGTCACCTTCCAACGGGTACTCCGCGGGTTCATTCCAGGATCAGTCAAACATGAGTCCCTTTGTACGGGATCTGGAGCAGATTATGAAAGATGATGCTCAGGGATATAGGGACCCATGGATGGCGTCGGGACAAGCGAGGGATGAGACTGGCGGAGGTGGAAGTGGGACCACCAGCCGAAGGCATAGTGTCAGTGTCGTCGCGCGCCCCGCCCCACGGTGGTTGGCTTTAACGCGCCTGGCTTTGATTCGGACGAGCCCTCGATGTCGCGTGCCGGTGCATATCAATCGTCTTTTCCAAGCTCTGGCGGCGGTGGCGGCCTGTTACTGACGGACGATGACCTCGCAAGCGACCTCGGCATGCTGAACCTCGGTTACAACGAAGAGGCTGCGCGCCCCCGACTACGGGTCACTCAGCTGCCCCGGCGTCCCTCCCGAGCAACGCACCGTTGTCGCGCAGCCCGGGCTATGAGCGGCTCTCGCCTTATCAACCTTTGCAGCTCAACATACCCGGTGGCGCGGGCTCGTTCGCTTCTCGCCAGCAGGGCGTGGGATCCCCAAGCGACAGTGCCTTTTCAGCCGGCAGCCCCTCACGCCATCAGTTCGAAGGCGACATGCATTTCACCGGTGCACGCGAGAATATCGGCGCTCGACCTGGCCTGACAGCAAGATTCGTTCCGGGTCAGGGTATCCAGCACATACCGGAGGCGAGCATGCTCCCTACGCCCGTTACGCCTGGGGGCTTGCGCTCAGGCTACCCTGGATCCGTGCAGCGGCGGCCGTCGGACGCTGCAAAGGGGCTCATTGACCTCGGCAAGGGCGTGCCCCTCCACGCTGTCCCGACATCGTGGCCATTATTCATCGTCGAATTTAAGGCTGGTCGGACCGATCTGTTCTATTGCACGGATCTTTCCTTGGACATTCGTGTTGGCGACCTTGTTATTGTGGAAGCTGATCGCGGGAAGGACTTGGGAAAGGTGGTCAATGACACCATCACGCTCGCGGAGGTTGAGGCGTTCCAGAAGCAACAGAAGATTCTCAGTGGGTACGCGGAGGCGCAGGGTCAGATGCCGACTAGCCCAACCGGAGGAGGCAAGGATATCAACCCTAAGATGATTTACGGAAAGGCGCAGCTGCATGACACTCAGTGAGCATCCTCCGCGTTAAACCTGCGACGTGTCTGATGCTTTATGCCCAGGGGTATAGCGGCCAAGATTAGTGACGAGGCAAAAGCTCTCGAACTTTGTCGTTCCAAAGTCAGGCAGCGCAAGCTCCTATGGAGGTTATCGATGCTGAATACCAATGGTATGCTCTGCTCAACATCGTCCGTACATACCTTCTAAGCGTAGGTTTAGGGACCGGCGCAAGTTGACATTCTACTTCGTCGCCGACAAGCGAATTGATTTTAGGGAACTCGTGCGAGAACTCTTCAGGTGCGTTTTGTCGGCGTTCCACCCTCACGTCATGTTTACCTTTCCGTTCAGATTGTACAAAACTCGAATTTGGATGGCGTCTCTTGGCGGGGCAGCACACGAGCAGTGAAGTACCTGTTCGTAATGCCCCACGTTATCCTGGATCTCGGAAGCGCGTGTGACGAAGGCCAATGTACTAATGAATCTCATCTTCGATGTGTAGATTTGAGGCTACCTTTTATTTAATGGCTCGTGTTTGTACCGTAGCCTGTAGCTGGTTGCGGTTGTAGTACTCCTTGTCGGCGGACCTGATATCCTTGTCTCGACGACGTCCCAGAACTATCATATCCATGTACAACAGTTGCGTTCACTTCCGTTCCTCTGCATGTAGGGCTCTTGGACAATGTTGGCGACAAAGTACAGTACTTGTATTAATACATTGTTCGGTGAAATGAAGAAGGCCACACCACCCCATCAAATTAGCGATAAATGAGCAATATATATCTACATACACTAGCATTACAGGCAAGTCCTGGATCTGTACTAATACAACGCAGCTCTTCATATCACCACAGCTTAGGACTTTCGCGAGTGTTTAGTAACGTGCTAAGATTAGCGGATTGGTAATGAGGGACTCACCCGAACTGGGCACCATCCGGGAGTGTTTTGAATGCGGCCATCTTCTTGTCCATGGTGTTCAGATACACAGTATTGCCCCACCACGCCTGTATCGTGGATTGCCCTATGGTACCATTCCTAGGATATTGAAGACTAGACGGTAGTGAGCGAGATTGCAAACGGCGTCCGTTCCGACGACTCACCAGAAGAATACGAACAACGTTCCAATGGCGGTCCCCGCATCCAGAGCTGCCGATAGGATATCTACGAAGGCTCAGTCAGCTTCGCACGATTCACTACAGAGCACCAGTATATACGCACAGTTGTACTTCGACCACCAACCAAAATATTGCCGTCGGACGATGTACTGTGATATGAATCCCACGAGAGCCCATGGGACGTAATTGAGCCCAGTAGCTGGCGGTATCCATCCGGTGCCATTCACGATGATGGGTATACTGAAGGTGGTCAGCAACCGACGCTCGTGTGACTGCATATACACACTTACTTGACGTATCGGAAGTAGCTATTGGGCCATTTCTTGAGAATGACATAGGGTATCACAGGTGCTATTGCCCCAAAGAGGAAGAAGAACCGCAGGAAGCTGTACACCTGGCCGGGGAAAAGAGAAGCTTGGGGCCGACGACACCCCAAATGACGCTGGCGGTATAGAATACGTCCGTACTTGCGCAGGTGAAATGGTCCTTCTGATCGTCGTGGCACATGTCGGGTATATTTCCGAACATCCAGTTTTGTACGCCGAGCTGCACAAGACCCGCAAGTACTGTAGCGACGACTTGGCACCAGAACATCGTTCGTGGCCTGCCATACGATAAGTAAAGTTGCGAAAGCACTCTCAGCATGTGTGGACATACGGTATCTTCATGTAATGGCCCAGCTTCATGTCTGACGTGAACACCAGTGCTACACAAGAAAAGATGAGTTGGCGAGCTGCGAAGACAGCAGATGTGTTGTCTGACCTTGTGACATCGTCTAGTATTCCATGCATCGTCAGCCAGGCTGCCATACGATATGACAGAGAAATCGTACAATGTAGCCCCAGGTTTTGAACAACATCATTGCGAGAGGCTGCCCAGGCAAAACGTAGCCAATAACCAGCTCCGTAATGACGTTCAGGCCAATCTGCTGATTTGTGACCGCTTGTATGATCCCAATTGGCACCGTGTACACGAACGCGACTATGAGTGCGAGGACGAAGGCCCACACCGGCATCTGGGTCGGGTATATCTCGATAGCGATGACCCCAAACGCGAACATGGACATGAATATACAGACATACCACCAGTCCGGGACTTGGCGGTATTGAGACATGAGCCGGGCGTGGATGTCGGGCTGTTCAGCAAGGGAGCGTCGGGCTTGTATCATGATCTGTTTACGGTAGTATAGGAAGACATGGACCATAGTAGCTGCGAGGAGGGTCAGTCAATGACTGTCGGGAGTGTGCGCAGGTATACACTGACCTGTCACGCTGGCGAAGCTGAGCGCGTAGGAAATGGCGAATCCTGTGGGGAGGAAAAGAGGGCTGTATGCCTTGTACTTCTCCATGTCGAACGTCCCGTTGGTAAGCACGCGTGTAGAATTATATGGCTGGCCCGTGTTATCATAGGCAGTGCGGGAGAGTACGGGCAAGTACTGAGAGTCCCAGGCGTTGGTGTAGTAGAGCAAAGGCACGATTATCCAGAAGAAGAACACGAAGCCGAAGGCGACGTTTCCTTCCGCCCACCATGGCGTAGCAAGCGGAGAGCCGATGAAGGCGACTTGAGTCCAGTCAAAGGTTATCAGGGACATTCCCAGCCCGCTCTGGTATCCGAACATTTGATTGACAACCACTAAGGCACAAAATTATTGAGTTTGTTCGCAGCCTACTGGGTAAGGTGATACGCACCGTTTTCGGGTTTGATCCAGCATACCCATGAGAAAAACGAGAGGGCGGTAAAGAGGAATCCAGGCACGAGATCTAAGAGGTACTGTTAGGGGTTGATAGCAAGGAACATCATCAAAAGGACCCTTACACCATATCGCAGCGGCGCTAAAGGCAAGCACGAA
>JAKOGH010001101.1:0-13385 GCA_024811115.1 Terana coerulea
AAAGGTTTTCGAGCCAATATTACATTGACTTGCGTTCGCAAACCTGGGCTTGCTGTCAACACCAGAAGGCTCATAGCCTAACTACCCGAAGGTAAGTCACACAGAATGTTGCTCCATGCTATACAGCGCAGCGAGCACCTCTTACGCCGAGTGCATCGGTAAGATTAGCATGCTGCCATAATGGCAGCCCACAGCCTAAGCCATGGTGCTTCAACGATACAGAGCATAGTCCCTGACAGCGACTAGCTCATAGCCTTAGCTCTTTGCAGAACAGTGGCAAGATCCCCCAGAACCCAAATAGCAACAGTGTTCATTTCGACGCACTGTGCATAACGATTTCGTGACACCGCACAACATTGCAACAAAGGTCCTGCTTGTTGCCCTTAACAGCAACAACAAGCAGCAGAATAGACTCAACAAACTATCACAAAACTACAATACTCACCTGCTGGGATGACTTGAAATAGGTGAAAGCAGAGGGCTTGAGTAGAGCTAGTAGAGTGGATATGAATCAACGATGTTGTCGAGTCCCACAGCCCACAGACCAGCCTCCCTATATACATGTGTAGAGGGACCCCGACACCATCTAAGACCTCCAATACCATGTGCTGACTAATACAGGTTGGTGATCCATGACTAAGGCTTCAAAGCATACCGCTCTAACTCCCTTATCGATCCTGACCTAGCTATCATGCTAACATCAATACTATCTAGATGTCCTAATCTAGCTACTCGGGACACTACCGTACACGATGTCATAGTGACTTCATAGTGAGGTCATTGTTTGAACGAATCCAGAACTGAGTCCATGATCCTGTCCGTATGAGGCATATCCCTGCTAACCATGCGTCCGTCGCATGGCCAATGATCAGCATCTTGTAACGCTGTTGTGACGACTGGGTAACACGTCCCGTGACTTGATGTTACACCTAAGCGCTGTGTACTAGCGCTGAGGGAAATTTGCGACACAAACTGGTTAAAGACTGCCTCTTGGTCTCGGACCAGTCTCACCAGTCAAGCGACTACAAAAAGAGGACTGCAGTCCTACTAACACTGGTCTTGGGCCAGTTTTATATTTACAGCCCTCTTTCTTAGCAGCCCTGGTCCTGGTTCTAAAAATAGCAAAAGCACTCAGACTGCACCAGTTTTAAAACACTATAATTCGTGCATTATAGAGCATATTAACTACAGTGTATATTATGCCTGTCTTGAGCCGGAATTGGCTAAAAAGCTCTAATTCCAGTCCCCGCCAAAATCGCAGAGTGCCGCCCCATTTTGAGGTGTTTATTGTGGTATTTATTGCGCTAATATGCTCTTATGCCGCCTCTTGCGTATTGCCGAACGCACCTTGGCAGTTTGTTGGCGGCACTCAGAGCTGAAGATGAGTGACATGAGCTCCCATGTGACGATCATCACACCCATGAATGTTTGACATGGACAAACAAGCAACGAAATTTCGGCAGCTGTCGTTTGTTATGCAAAACACTGTAATGTTTTCCTTTTGGACCATTTGTTGCAACTCGAAATTGAGCTTTGCCCAAAGTGCAATAGCTCGTAGCTCTCATATACCAAAAGGGCAAGAATGAGACGCGGAGGGCGCCAGCCCCCAAGACGGCAGAGGAGAGCAGGGATTAACAGTATTACACAAGATTTGGACTATCATCAGCGGAACCAAGAATAATCCCTGATGCGGTGAAACACGGTGGTTTGAAACAAAATGGCCAGCATAAGTCACACACATTAAT
This sequence comes from Terana coerulea, assembly GCA_024811115.1. Taxonomy (NCBI): domain Eukaryota; kingdom Fungi; phylum Basidiomycota; class Agaricomycetes; order Polyporales; family Phanerochaetaceae; genus Terana; species Terana coerulea. Next base: position 1,746 of record JAKOGH010001101.1, read on the forward strand.
TAGATATTCCTTTGGGAGATATATCCCTTAAATGAACGCGTAAATCACTCGACTAACTCTATATCCTTCCCCATAACTCACAGAGCTTTATTCTGAGATTAAATCCCTTATATCTCTCGTAGCTTTTCCGGATTTATAATGGGCACATTACTTGTAGGCAATAAGATAAATTGACGAAATAAAATAAAAACAAGTCGCACATATATCTAGCATGACCTAGGTGGATTTTAGAATACATCCACAGGATGTATTGTTGGATATATTCCACCTAACGAGTGAGAGAGATTGAGGACATATGGTTGATAAGTAAGATAAAGAACTAGATATATTCATCATAAATCACGCACATATCTCCAGTACAACTAGTCAGACACTTGAAACAAAGATGTCTGCAAAAGATAGTTAGTTGCATTCAATATAAGCCTTTCCACTATGGACACTAAACATGCAATGCACATTAGTAGATTCACATACAATCAACTTTTGTATACTTTGCACAATGGCGGTGTATTTCAGAACTTTGTTGCCTGAGTTAACGGCCTCGGCCGATTGCGCTGTTTGACGTTGGCTAGCATTAGCATTGTCAATCGAGTCCCCACGCATAAACACGTAAGTGCTGACCATGGTTAACTTGCAGTGAAGTTCTACGAATACGCATCAGTGCAATGTATCAAAAGTTCAAGATAGTCCTTACTGGATTTGCAGTTGTATTTGAATATACCAATGTGCATACTAGTAAGTTCATTGTTAGTAATCAAAACTCTCATATTAAATGAGTCTATGTCTAACTACTACATTCAGCAGACATCTATGTTTCTAAGTGTCTGAGGTCCTGCTATTTATCCTGGAGATACGTGGTATGTGATTTATGATGAATATATCTGCGTTTTTATCTTACTTATGTCAGCCATGTGTCCTTGATATCTCTCACTGAGTTAGGTGGAATATATTGCCACAATAAATCCTGTGGATATGTTCTGAAGACCTCTGTTTATTTCATACGATACACGTACAGCTTGTTTTGTATTTGTCCAAGGAATTTATCTTGTTGCTTACAAGTAATGTGCCCATTATAAATCCACGGAACGGCTACGAGAGATACAAGGGATTTATTGTCAGAATAAAGCTCTATGAGTTATCAGGAAAGGATACAGAGTTAGGTGCGCAGATTTATGTGTTCATTTAAGTTGTATATCTCCTGAAATGGAATATTTAATCAATCTGCGTAACTTATGCTGGCCATTTTGTTTCGGACTCCCACGTGTTGACACAATAAATCCCCAGGATTTATCTCTTGGGTTCCGCAGTGTATCAGAAACTATGAGAACCTGCTGGGAAATTAACACCAAGTGCAGTCCATTATGCAAGGTGCTGTAATGAGCAAGTCTATATTTTAACGGAGAAAGCTATTGGTTCCATGACAAGTCACCTTCTGGCTTGCGCCTAGGAGGAACATCATCCCATTGCCCGAACTCCCAATCATCGCGATCATGCTGGCGTAGAGCATCTTGCTTCCACCTCTCCGACCCCGTAGTCCATCTTTTCTCTTGCTTGTCGTGTTGCGGCGTTCCCCTCTTCAGATCAGGGTCCGAGGCAAGCTGCTCAATGCGAGCGACCAATGCCCAAACCTCTCCGCTGTTCAGCGAAGTATCCTCCTCCCAGAGATTCCTTCCTCCGACCTCCTGTCGCACCTTCTCGGACAGGCTCCTTGTCTTGTTGTCCATCTCGACCCCGTTCACGCGCATCTCTTCGAGCGCATCGCATACTCCACGGACGTCACGGAAGCATTTCCAGCGTGTCTCAATGAGCTCGTTGTACGCCGGAGTTGTACATCCGAATACATACGACGCGACAGACAAATGTCGCGCGTGGTCGAAGATTGAGAGGGCAAGGTATGGATCCTTGTACTGGTCTCGGAAGGTACGCATAAGAGCGGCAATGAGATGGGGATACGATGGTGGTTGAAGATCAACTGTTTGGGGCAAAGAGGAGGCTATGCTAGAGCTCATAGCTTTTCGCGCTGCTTCTTCATACCGTTGGGACTCGCCAAATACCTCGCGCATGGCCCAGTCCAGGAGTTGCTGATCATTTTCACAGCGGATCATCTGTTCTGTCTTTCGATCAAGTTCCTGGTCGGCCTCACTGGTCCATGTAACATTTCTGGAAAGCTGCCGGAGGTTGACAGCCAAGTCATTGATCTCCTGCGAGTGACCTTGGCCGACGCCGGAGGTCGACACGTGCGGTATCTGAGTCGCACTATTGCTAGCGGTTTTCAATTTCTTCTGTGTTTCGACGGTGTCGAATATCAGGTTAAACATCTCGTCGAATGCGTGGGTTTCTCGAGCGGTCATGTTGTAGCGTCGTGCCGACTGGTCCTTTCGATGGGAAGAGGAGCTTGCTAGAAGACCTCGAGATGAGACATCTATGTCTTTGAAGACGTGATCCCACCCTGATTCCTCTGAGTCGAAGAGCGGCTTGCTGGCATAGCTGCGTCTAACGTTGTTCCACACAGTCTGTTCTGGAGGAGTTGAGTTATTACACCAATGCATGCTATAACGAGTCCCTACTGTTGGATGAAGCCGCCAGCGTTTTCAACGTCCACTTGGCAAGCATGGCGTGCACAAACTCGATGGAAGAGGGCTTTCTAGCTGCTGCAAGCTTGGTGCAAGGCGGAGAAGATGACGGTTGACGGAAGGCAGCGCCGAGCGGCTAAACGTTGTACTTGCTTTCCGAACCCCTTCATGTTATGGCCGAGTCGACTGTGGTGGACGAAGCAGTCCGTGTCACTGTAACTCCCTCTCAAGCCTCGTACTTCGCTGGCGATGTCTTCACAGTTACCATTACCATCACGAATGTCCGCGCACCGCAGGCCACCCTACCGTCCAAGTCAGCTTCTCATGGCCATAGACGAGGAGCACACTCGGTTAGCTACGTCCCCATGGCGCGTCCTCCGACATCTCCTGGTATCCGAACTGCTTTGCCAATCGCACCAACAAACCAATCCGGGGGCCTGCCACTTCTGTGGTCAGACGCGGACTTGTAGGGAAACCACGGCACACGAAAGGGATGGACGAGCTGTCTCGGACAGTTGACCCTGCAAGACGACGGCTCATTCTCACGAAATCTCTATCGGTCTCCCTCCCGCCGCAAAATAATTACGCGAATGGGGACGATTGGAAGGCGCGGTCACCTATACGCGCATTAAGGACTCTGGAGTCGACTTTACCCTGTGAGTACTCTTGCGTGTCCAATACCTTGCAGCCATTAAGAGCTCGACAGCTCCAGCTTCGCCACGTGCACCTTCTCCTCTGTCCCGCTCGTCAACTTTGCCTACGAATCACCCGCACGCGCGCAAACAATCCCTGATGGACGGTCAGGTGCAGGTGCAAAACCTGCTTACGCCAGAACACGTCCCGCCAATCCTCACGCCGAACCCCTCTGTCTCGACGTTTTCTCTGGCCCTTGATCCAATTACAGAAGGCCTTTCATCACCTATGTTTCCTGATACGCCTGTGGGTCCATCCCCAATCTTGCCGGATCCTTGGGCTGGGATAAATGGGCAAATGCCCCCGTGTCGTCTGCTTCATATCCACTGAAGCCAAATGGTGTGTCTCCCAGCGCCAGGCCGCACGGAGGGTATGGACGGAAGCCACCGCATCTTGACGTTCTTCCAATCACTCGCAATGCGGCTCCCCAGGTCATTATCCCATGACTGCAGGCGTTGGACGCTTCTCTGTTCCGAACACTGAACTTATCCTGTACTCCTATGCTCAACTCCTTGGTACTCTAGCGTTACTTCCCACTGCGGACCCCCTCTCTCGAATGAACAGTCTCGGAGTCTACATACACTGCGACGCGAGCTGCAAAGCACCAAAGCGGTAGGTGGCGGAAACATGAATATCGCTACGAACAATGCCAAGACACCGGCGGGAAATGGCACCCGACGCCCACCTCACACACGCTCCGCTTCCCTTTCCTCTGGACTATTATCTCTCCTTTCGCCGTCTTCTCTCATACCTGAATCTCCACCCCCATCTCCACAGCGGCGAAGTACATCTCATCATGCTCGCTCCCCTTCCGTCTTTTCCGGGTTTTTCTCGACGGCTGCAAGTCAAAGTAGCGAGCTAGACGAAATGGAGAGCACCACTCCATCTACTGTTCAAGACACCAGTGGGAAATCAGAATCGGCACTGCCGACTTTGATGTTCCTCCCACTATGCTTGCTGTTGATTTGAGTCTCGAACCTGGGAAGTCTCGAAGCTGTGAGTTGGGTTGTTCTTGTCGTGCAGATGCATCTGCTTATACTGACTTGATAGACTTATATACTATTCAGCTACCAAGGAATTTACCACCGACTCACCGTGGAAGAAGTTTACGATTCCAGTACGAGTTTGTGCTGGGCATCTGCCGATCGCCCTCGTCAAACGGAGCAGCTAACAGCCGCGTAATGAAGGTCCCTATTCGTATCTATAACTATGTAACAAGTAGGTTAAGTGTCCGCCACTACGTCCCCAGGGTCCCGCTTATTCATCTCTTGCATAGTCAGCCGCGCTCCCATACCGTACGATTTACGTTGGCCGGTAATTTCCCGACCACATCGCCGCAATGCCAAAGTTACTGTGTTAGAAACCCACGGGCCGGCCGAAAGTCGATTCCAGCGCACTGATCCCTTCGGTCAGTCATATCTGCCATTATAGCGGGATGGTATTTACGAGGAAGCGGTTATCCAGACGATGCTTCCTACCATGATCCAGATGACCTGCGTGCGTATGCTCGAAATCTACTCACCGCAAGACAAGAGTATGGCGTTGGCCTACACTTGCCCAGGGACGCCGCTGGCAACTCTACATTTCGAAGTGATCGGGAGCAAGACGAGGAGGAGCCTGGTTGTCGCGAATCCATCGAGATTTTGACTCGGACTCCAAAGCAATGTACGTCCTTGGCATTTGCCATATTGTCGAGCTACGCACCGTTGGTGAACAATTCCTTCCGTTTACAGTGTCTTTCGACGTGCACAAAGATGGTCTCAAAGTTGCGATTCTTACCTTGACAAAAGCATCGTACCGCTTAGAGAGACTATTCTCGGGGTAGTGGATTTTAACGACAGATCCAGCAGAGTAAAGGTGCTAAAGGTGCGAGATACGCTTTTTAATCTTACGGGATACACTAAAATAGCTGTTGTTTATTTAGTTGTCTGCCTATCTGGAATCTCACGAGACTTTGCCACCTAGCATCTCATCCGCCACTGCAAGTGTCGCAGCTCAGACGCGTCGTACGCACGCTGAGGGGCATTGTTCGTTTGTCGCCTCCACTTCGCGGACTACATTCTCCTTGGACGTACCGTCAGATGCCAGCCCTTGCTTTCAGGTCGCTGTTTCAAGCTCGTCGCCTGGGGCGCCGTCTTCGGGAGCCGGCGGTCTGGAGTGGAAAGTGAGAATCTGCTTCTTCGTCGCCGTTGCTTCGCCAGAGTCGCGCGTCGGTGAAGAGGGAGTTCGTCTCCGGCATATGACTAGGGATGGTCCACGAGGCGAGTGGGGCATGTCATGGCGGGCCTCCATGTCCATATCTCCGTCTGAGCGACCGTCGCCCCTGCTCACTGCTAACGGCACTGTGCTCGCTAGTCAACAGACTCAGTCCTGGTCGTCTTTCCTCTCAAGCGCGTTTCTGGGATCCTCGGAACCGGCGAACAACTTCCATGACGGAGACGAGGACCTGGAGGCTGAAGACGATGACTTTGAGGCCGAGAAAGAGTGGAAGGAGGTCAAGGCAGAGATGGTGGAATGCGAAGTGCCCATCCAGGTGTGGCCGGGCAACACGGCATTCAAAGCGAGTGAGGTCACTTTCGAGGTCTAGGCGGTGCGTCAAGCTCGGGAACACCGGTTAATGAATGCTGGCTGATGACGCCCGACCACAGTATTTAGCAGGTGATGGGCGATGGGGTCACGCGGGGTAGTCATAGAGTAGATACGTTGGGTCCCAGAGGCTATTATCCTCTTATTTCGCTTGGTTTTAGACCACGTTTGCGCTACAAACTACCGGTGTGAGTGTCGAGAGAGCAAGGCGAGGGATGTATGATCGGCGCGGAGGCCGCTGTTTGAAGTTGAGACCATGTCGGCGCTAGTTTGGCGGGGCTCTCATACCCGTTCTGTTGAGCAAGTGCCGGAGCCAGAGTCCGTCACCTGCCCAGGCATCATGCTCAGAGTCTCATTCAATTCAGAGCACTAGCCCCTTCTTCTCGACCACCATCTTCGCCCAGGAGGATCTTAATATTTCGCACACTCCTCTCCCTCCTTTCATCGCTTTCCCCGCCTTATTTCATTCCGCTTTGCTCGCCCTGCACGGCCACGGCCTCCTAGACTGCGCTACTCCTCCATCCTAGAATCGCAATAACGGATTAGATTCACGAACAGATACGGTCAGAGACGTCTATTGTGTGTCCCAGAGCATTCTGCTACCCCTGCTTCGCTGACTTGGAGTCTCCCAGATTCACGACCATAGAGGCCAGCAGCTCTCAATCGCCGTAGTCACAGCAGCTATACATCACTAGGACCGCGCCCCTCCAAACTGGCTACTGTTCAGAACTATAATCAACTGCGTGGCCTTGGCTCGCCCTCCTTCGACAGTATGCAGTCTACCCACGCGAAGCAGCAGTCCCAGGACGACGAGGATCGCACCAACCGATTCCTCTCGTCCGCGAACGGAAGCGACACCCCTCATTCCCTCAGTCAGCGCGAGAGAGCGGTGAGCCAACCGCCGCGCACGTCCACCCAGAGCTATTTCGCGTCACCGTCGTTGCAATCGATGCGGACGAACTCAGGGGTTCCGGACTTTGGCCCCGGATTCCATCCGGTCTCAACCCTAACTCCTCCCTCCAGCCAGGCCTGCCTTCCTCCGTTCCCACTCGCAGCTCGTCGTTCTCCATGTCACCCAACGCGCAAGGTCTGTTCTCGTCAGCACTGCGCGAGTCGCGCTTCGCGTCCACCTTCGAGGACGATGAGTCTGAAGCTTTCTCCGATATCCATGATCCGTACGAAGAGCGGTACATAAGCAATGCGCAGCCTGCGATTGGGTCGGGTCTGTCAGGTGGACGCGGCCGGTCTTATGCCGCCGACATGACTCGCAGTCGTTCCCAGTCGGTCGCAACTACGACGAGACCAGGCCCCATTGGTAGTCCGTTCTCCAATGCTCTATGGAACGACGGCAATACGAATCCGCTCAACATTCCGGGCTCGCGCTACGGCGACTTGAAACCATCCGGTGGCACGAGCCGCTATGGATCTTTGGGCGCGCTCGGCCGGTCACCTTCCAACGGGTACTCCGCGGGTTCATTCCAGGATCAGTCAAACATGAGTCCCTTTGTACGGGATCTGGAGCAGATTATGAAAGATGATGCTCAGGGATATAGGGACCCATGGATGGCGTCGGGACAAGCGAGGGATGAGACTGGCGGAGGTGGAAGTGGGACCACCAGCCGAAGGCATAGTGTCAGTGTCGTCGCGCGCCCCCGCCCCACGGTGGTTGGCTTTAACGCGCCTGGCTTTGATTCGGACGAGCCCTCGATGTCGCGTGCCGGTGCATATCAATCGTCTTTTCCAAGCTCTGGCGGCGGTGGCGGCCTGTTACTGACGGACGATGACCTCGCAAGCGACCTCGGCATGCTGAACCTCGGTTACAACGAAGAGGCTGCGCGCCCCCGACTACGGGTCACTCAGCTGCCCCGGCGTCCCTCCCGAGCAACGCACCGTTGTCGCGCAGCCCGGGCTATGAGCGGCTCTCGCCTTATCAACCTTTGCAGCTCAACATACCCGGTGGCGCGGGCTCGTTCGCTTCTCGCCAGCAGGGCGTGGGATCCCCAAGCGACAGTGCCTTTTCAGCCGGCAGCCCCTCACGCCATCAGTTCGAAGGCGACATGCATTTCACCGGTGCACGCGAGAATATCGGCGCTCGACCTGGCCTGACAGCAAGATTCGTTCCGGGTCAGGGTATCCAGCACATACCGGAGGCGAGCATGCTCCCTACGCCCGTTACGCCTGGGGGCTTGCGCTCAGGCTACCCTGGATCCGTGCAGCGGCGGCCGTCGGACGCTGCAAAGGGGCTCATTGACCTCGGCAAGGGCGTGCCCCTCCACGCTGTCCCGACATCGTGGCCATTATTCATCGTCGAATTTAAGGCTGGTCGGACCGATCTGTTCTATTGCACGGATCTTTCCTTGGACATTCGTGTTGGCGACCTTGTTATTGTGGAAGCTGATCGCGGGAAGGACTTGGGAAAGGTGGTCAATGACACCATCACGCTCGCGGAGGTTGAGGCGTTCCAGAAGCAACAGAAGATTCTCAGTGGGTACGCGGAGGCGCAGGGTCAGATGCCGACTAGCCCAACCGGAGGAGGCAAGGATATCAACCCTAAGATGATTTACGGAAAGGCGCAGCTGCATGACACTCAGTGAGCATCCTCCGCGTTAAACCTGCGACGTGTCTGATGCTTTATGCCCAGGGGTATAGCGGCCAAGATTAGTGACGAGGCAAAAGCTCTCGAACTTTGTCGTTCCAAAGTCAGGCAGCGCAAGCTCCCTATGGAGGTTATCGATGCTGAATACCAATGGTATGCTCTGCTCAACATCGTCCGTACATACCTTCTAAGCGTAGGTTTAGGGACCGGCGCAAGTTGACATTCTACTTCGTCGCCGACAAGCGAATTGATTTTAGGGAACTCGTGCGAGAACTCTTCAGGTGCGTTTTGTCGGCGTTCCACCCTCACGTCATGTTTACCTTTCCGTTCAGATTGTACAAAACTCGAATTTGGATGGCGTCTCTTGGCGGGGCAGCACACGAGCAGTGAAGTACCTGTTCGTAATGCCCCACGTTATCCTGGATCTCGGAAGCGCGTGTGACGAAGGCCAATGTACTAATGAATCTCATCTTCGATGTGTAGATTTGAGGCTACCTTTTATTTAATGGCTCGTGTTTGTACCGTAGCCTGTAGCTGGTTGCGGTTGTAGTACTCCTTGTCGGCGGACCTGATATCCTTGTCTCGACGACGTCCCAGAACTATCATATCCATGTACAACAGTTGCGTTCACTTCCGTTCCTCTGCATGTAGGGCTCTTGGACAATGTTGGCGACAAAGTACAGTACTTGTATTAATACATTGTTCGGTGAAATGAAGAAGGCCACACCACCCCATCAAATTAGCGATAAATGAGCAATATATATCTACATACACTAGCATTACAGGCAAGTCCTGGATCTGTACTAATACAACGCAGCTCTTCTTATCACCACAGCTTAGGACTTTCGCGAGTGTTTAGTAACGTGCTAAGATTAGTGGATTGGTAATGAGGGACTCACCCGAACTGGGCACCATCCGGGAGTGTTTTGAATGCGGCCATCTTCTTGTCCATGGTGTTCAGATACACAGTATTGCCCCACCACGCCTGTATCGTGGATTGCCCTATGGTACCATTCCTAGGATATTGAAGACTAGACGGTAGTGAGCGAGATTGCAAACGGCGTCCGTTCCGACGACTCACCAGAAGAATACGAACAACGTTCCAATGGCGGTCCCCGCATCCAGAGCTGCCGATAGGATATCTACGAAGGCTCAGTCAGCTTCGCACGATTCACTACAGAGCACCAGTATATACGCACAGTTGTACTTCGACCACCAACCAAAATATTGCCGTCGGACGATGTACTGTGATATGAATCCCACGAGAGCCCATGGGACGTAATTGAGCCCAGTAGCTGGCGGTATCCATCCGGTGCCATTCACGATGATGGGTATACTGAAGGTGGTCAGCAACCGACGCTCGTGTGACTGCATATACACACTTACTTGACGTATCGGAAGTAGCTATTGGGCCATTTCTTGAGAATGACATAGGGTATCACAGGTGCTATTGCCCCAAAGAGGAAGAAGAACCGCAGGAAGCTGTACACCTGGCCGGGGGAAAGAGAAGCTTGCCGACGACACCCCAAATGACGCTGGCGGTATAGAATACGTCCGTACTTGCGCAGGTGAAATGGTCCTTCTGATCGTCGTGGCACATGTCGGGTATATTTCCGAACATCCAGTTTTGTACGCCGAGCTGCACAAGACCCGCAAGTACTGTAGCGACGACTTGGCACCAGAACATCGATCGTGGCCTGCCATACGATAAGTAAAGTTGCGAAAGCACTCTCAGCATGTGTGGACATACGGTATCTTCATGTAATGGCCCAGCTTCATGTCTGACGTGAACACCAGTGCTACACAAGAAAAGATGAGTTGGCGAGCTGCGAAGACAGCAGATGTGTTGTCTGACCTTGTGACATCGTCTAGTATTCCATGCATCGTCAGCCAGGCTGCCCATACGATATGACAGAGAAATCGTACAATGTAGCCCCAGGTTTTGAACAACATCATTGCGAGAGGCTGCCCAGGCAAAACGTAGCCAATAACCAGCTCCGTAATGACGTTCAGGCCAATCTGCTGATTTGTGACCGCTTGTATGATCCCAATTGGCACCGTGTACACGAACGCGACTATGAGTGCGAGGACGAAGGCCCACACCGGCATCTGGGTCGGGTATATCTCGATAGCGATGACCCCAAACGCGAACATGGACATGAATATACAGACATACCACCAGTCCGGGACTTGGCGGTATTGAGACATGAGCCGGGCGTGGATGTCGGGCTGTTCAGCAAGGGAGCGTCGGGCTTGTATCATGATCTGTTTACGGTAGTATAGGAAGACATGGACCATAGTAGCTGCGAGGAGGGTCAGTCAATGACTGTCGGGAGTGTGCGCAGGTATACACTGACCTGTCACGCTGGCGAAGCTGAGCGCGTAGGAAATGGCGAATCCTGTGGGGAGGAAAAGAGGGCTGTATGCCTTGTACTTCTCCATGTCGAACGTCCCGTTGGTAAGCACGCGTGTAGAATTATATGGCTGGCCCGTGTTATCATAGGCAGTGCGGGAGAGTACGGGCAAGTACTGAGAGTCCCAGGCGTTGGTGTAGTAGAGCAAAGGCACGATTATCCAGAAGAAGAACACGAAGCCGAAGGCGACGTTTCCTTCCGCCCACCATGGCGTAGCAAGCGGAGAGCCGATGAAGGCGACTTGAGTCCAGTCAAAGGTTATCAGGGACATTCCCAGCCCGCTCTGGTATCCGAACATTTGATTGACAACCACTAAGGCACAAAATTATTGAGTTTGTTCGCAGCCTACTGGTAAGTGATACGCACCGTTTTCGGGTTTGATCCAGCATACCCATGAGAAAAACGAGAGGGCGGTAAAGAGGAATCCAGGCACGAGATCTAAGAGGTACTGTTAGGGGTTGATAGCAAGGAACATCATCAAAAGGACCCTTACACCATATCGCAGCGGCGCTAAAGGCAAGCACGAAGAATCGCTCTCGACTGAGGCCGCCCTTCTTGCCAAATCCAACATACCACTGGGCATGTAGGGTGTTGAACAATGCGCAGTACACCAAGTTGGAGGGCCAGACTATAAGAGGCCGAGTGAGAGGCCGAGCGGAACTTGACAGATGATCACGTACTCATTGACGGCGGCGATACCAGGAATCGTTTTGCAATTCCACCAATGGAAAAGCCAATGAGCTGGGTGGACATAACGACCATGAATTGGTAGCCAAAA
>JAKOGH010001103.1:0-10618 GCA_024811115.1 Terana coerulea
ACCTGCGGAAAGGGTGAGGTGGGAGGAGATCGAATCGAGGACTGGCAGTGTCCATCGCGGTGTGGCGTCTTTAGTAGCCGGTGCGACTGACAAGAAGCTGGTCAGAGGCCGACTGTCTGTTAGCCAGTCACTGCCAGCCGCTGCACGACCTTCTGAAGTGGTCTACATTCCAAGCCCAGACTCTTCAGCAAATCCTACCCAAATTATTCTTGCAAAACAGCACACAAGCCACCCAAACACCATCGCGTTATGATATGCTGACAGCACTGCAAATCCAGCTACGCTGTGGTAGTGGGCGCGTTTGGGGTGAATGCTGACGTTACTTGCTTCACCCAAAATACAGATAATTGCGCTGAGCATCTAAGAGCTTTCAGGGACACATTTTTAGGCATATATGTTGTGTATGAGGGTGTATGCGTACCTACGGTCGTAGTACATCCTGCACATTGATGGACGACCTGGGGCGAGCGGACGAACAGCGAGCGCTCAGCGCTTAATTCAAAGGCGAAGTAGCCGTGGGAGTGATGCGCCCAGACTTGGTAAGTAAGTTCAGACGTCACCGCTCCGCTGTCCGACTCAGACTCGTACGGTCAACATTTAACTGCAGCTGCGTCCATCTCTCGAATGCGAACCTGAGCTCAGTGTATCGCCCAGAACTGTGTCTGTTCTCTGCACAATCGCAGGACTAGAGCTTTTTTCTCATCCACAAAATTGGGCGAAAGGGCCGACCCAACCCTGGCTCAAGCAGTTTATTAGCTTGTCGGAGACGGTATGTCGTGATCGGGTTCGAAGACTCTGGCAAGGGAGCTCACACTTTTGGTCTAGCCTGCGCGCAAGGAAGTATAGGTTGCTGACAGCGGTCGAGGCAGAAGCCGATCGCCACAGACATTTCGAGCGAGATGTCAGCCGCAAGGGGTTTGCGCCAGCAGCTGCCGTTCGTGCTCGGGACGACCTCTTTCTTCGCCTTCGCCATCCTCCTCTACGTCCGCCCCCACCTCCACGCGTCGCCGTACCGCGTCGTGCACGATCCTTACCAACATGCGTACTGGTTATGCTTATCCGCTCTTTTGTCTCTGCTCTATCCTCACCGCCTTGCCCGCTGTCAGACCGCACTTTGTGCTCCAAGACACCTTCGTCGGCGACGACTTCTACAGCGGCTTTCTCTGGGAGACGTTTGACGACCCCACGCACGGCCGTGTCAACTACCTCGATCAGCCGACGACGAAGCAAAACAACTTGACCGAAGGTATGTCCGAGAGTGCATAACACAAGCAGTAGTAGCCTCAACGCGCCGTTTTTTTTAGTGCGAGATGGAAAGTTCTTCATGCGCGCCGACTCGACAAACGTCGTCCAGCCATCCGCTCGTGGGCGCGACAGCGTCCGCATATCCTCGTACAACGCCTACGACGAGTCCGTCATCGTCCTCGACCTGCAACATATGCCCGAGGGCTGCGCGACCTGGCCCGCGTTCTGGACGCTCAGCCAAAAGGGCCGTGGCCTCAGGGAGGTGAGATTGACATTATCGAAGGTGCGCCTTCCCGTCTTCGCTAGAAGGACCGCCGCTGACTTTGCAGGTAGGCGTAAACCTGCAAAAGTCGAACGTCATGTCACTGCACACGACGCCGTACTGCACCATGCCGCAGACGCGGCTGCAGTCTGGGTACGCGCACCTCCTTGTTTGCGCTCTTCACGCACTGACATATTCGCAGCACGACTGTCTCCACCAACTGCGACGCCAACGCGAACTTCAACCAGGGCTGCAACAGTCAGTCCGCCGACGGCTTCTCCTACGGCTCGCTCTTCAACTCTGTCGGCGGCGGCTTCTACGTCATGGCGCGCACCAAGGACGAGGGCATCCGCGTCTGGTTCTGGCGCCGCGATGACCCGACCGTGCCGCACGACGTGCGCGACAACGGCCCGTTCGACTGGGTCTTTGGGCAGAACAGGGTTATCAGCCCCGACCCGAGCTGGGGCCCGCCAACGGCGTACTTCCCTGTTGACAAGGACTTTTGCGACTACGAAAGTCATTTCGACGCGCATTCTATGGTGTTCGACTTGACGTTTTGCGTGAGTGCTCAAGGCTCCTCGCGAGTACGGATATTGATTTTTTTTGGTTTGCTAGGGCGACTGGGCGGGCAACGACTACGCCACATCTGGATGCGGAGGTGACTGTGTCGACCGTGAGTACCCATCCTTCTCTGCATACAGAAGAAAGACCGACCTTATTCTGCCAGTCGTAAACAACCACCCTGAAGAGTTCGTCGACGCCTACTGGGAGATCAATTCACTTCTCGTCTACGTGAAACAGGATTGACAGCATTCTTACACTCGCTCACCTAGTCCAACTATATACCCATCAGCTACTCTAGAACTGTTGTATACCCGTTTCTCTGGTGTATTCTTGATGTACCGTCTGCCGACATAACTATCGCCGTTCCATTTAGTGCGCTGTTGCAGATCTGAATCCTTCCCCCTGCTCGTGCATAACACCATGTCCACGAGCTTGAATGAGGCATTTGCCGCGAAAGCCGCCGCCCACACACTTTTAGAAGAGACGAGGAGACTTGCAGCACCTAAGCGTCAAGGATCGACGCATAAGACGAGTTTATGATCACCAACTCCATCCAACTGAACAGTTGAAGCGTGAGGGTGGATAGGTATCTGCGAAGGAGGGCACCAGCTCACGCCTTGATATGCATTCTGCTCTAGCTTCTGCTATGAGTATATAGATACCGCCAGGCTAAATTTCATATAAATGTAAGTGAGGTTTTGTGCAGCCATTTGAGGAGGCCGCGGCCTCGAAGCCGTTGCGGTTCTCGGCAGCCGCATAACAAGCCTCCGTATAGTCGGCAATCGCTCCGTTACCGATTTATGAATGAAGAAATGCCATCTGGCTGTCGTGGGCGGACGCCGCCACGGTGCGGTGATAGGTACACGAAATTTCGACAGCGAGACCACACTTGGCATATTGATGCGCCATTACTGCATTTGGCATCATGTCGGTCTTTGTGGCGCGCTCTGACATATGCGGCAATCCTCGTAACGGAGTCGGGACATGGATGTAAAGTAATTTCCGCGGCATCGAATGCCGCAGACAGACATAGTGCAAATAAGAGCGTATGAGTGCATGGATTGCATCGTAACAGGGAGCCCGTAGACAGAGCAAGGCAGTAGAGACGGCACCTACGGTCTCTGCCAAAATATTAGAGCGTGAGCGTACTAGCACTCAGAAGAGTTGGATGAGACGTACATCGGCCCTCACTGGTATGATCCTTTAGAGCCTTTCGACCTGACGTTCTGTAAGTATTGGCGTGGGCGTAATTCAGTCACAAAAAGAGATTTCGAAAAAAGCGAATGGTTCGGAGTTCGCCGGTGGCCTGGCCATGTTGAAAACCACGCCACTCAAGCCACGCCTTTTCTTACCCTAACCATTACCTTCTTTTCACTGGCATCTCATTCATAACCAACGGAGATCTCCAACCCCTTCCCCGAAAAACAATACCCCATCCTCGATCGCAGCAATGACCGTGAAAGATCGCGTGAACGCCAGTGTCCAAGGCCCGTTGCGGCCACAGGTGCGTTCCTCTTTTATGCTGTTCCCCCTATAGACATTGACATCAGCAAATCCAGTACAATCCCTTGGAACCGAGGTCTCATCATCCCTCAGTCGCAATACCTCTAGTTCCCTTCAGATATAGCGACTTTCTAGTGTATGTTGGCGCCAGTGTACCGCATGAAGACGACACCCACTCTGCGTCGACTGCCGAAGATTGCCTCACCACCTCCGACGGGGACGAGGACCTTGCATCCGGTTACGACGAAGCCAAAGCTACGCAGGGATCTGCCGATGAGGTCGATGAGGTCGTTGATGAGGTCGACATCGAGCCCATCGTGGATGACCAGAGTTATGTATCGCGAGTCGACCATGAAGTCCATCATGGCTGCGATGAAGGCCGGATCGAGGCCACGAGTGATGACGGCGATGAAGCTGACAACGAGGCTTCAACCAACGATGAGGGCGCAGACGACTCCCCAAACGAAGATGATGCCGCACCTCGGGGCGAGAAATTGTCAGAGGAGGAGGACACCCTCCTTGTGCGGCCGAAGGTTTTCCAACCTGGGGCGGAGCACATGTATCTGTCCCAGATGGATGTGAGCATCTCTTTCGTGAACAGTATCATGTAAGGATTGACACCTACCGACCACAGCATTTGGATGGATGTATGATCCACCACGACGATGAAGATCAGGTCGGAGCTACGAGCGACGACATCGACGAAGCCAGAAATGCGGCCACATATGGCGGTGATGATGAAGCTGAACCAGAAGATAGGGACGAGCCTACGGCCGAGGCCGAAGCCGCGTTTGTAAATAAAGACATCAGTATCCCTACATGGGCGAATGGTCTCCAGCGTGGGGTTGTGCGCAGCTATCTGCCAGAGGCAGAGGTAAGCATCTCTGTGTTGTTCATTGAATATAAATCTTAATGCTTACAAATTGCAGCCTGTGAACGCGAACGCACGCCTTGCATTCGTACGCCGGGACACTGTGGGGGATGTTAGGTACGCGAAGGGTCATCACGTACACCCAAGTTTATTAACAACCCGTAAATCCGGCACAGGAGAAGCGAATATCGCGATGAGGGACCAAGGACCGAGGAAGTCGACGACCACCCGAGTTCTGTGGAGCACATGAGGTCTTATTTTGAAGGGAGCGTAAATAATGGTACGCCGTAGATTATCATGTAGTTGCATAGGGCTATAACTCATCATAAGTGCAGTAACAACGCATAGAAGATGGGGCGCACCAGTGCTCACTACATCTGAATCTTTGCCCCGACCAACTCAGCCAACAGGGAATATTATAAGGCCATCTACGCAGCATCGAGACTCATCGATATTGTCATATGCTGCGTCCGGAAACGAAGAATACGAAAATACCAACGGAGTGCCAGAGGTGCCATGCTCCACGCCAGTGTTGTCACTGACCGGGGTCATGACCGGTCAGGGTCAAAGGTCAGGTCAAAGGGGTCAAAGGGGTCAGTCAATCACTGACCGGTCAAAGATAAGCCGTGGGAATGATGGGATGAGTCATTACGATTACATGTATCTTATACTGAGTATACCGGGATGCCTACCACTACGAAATCGAGTGGTGTCGGACTGAATGCAGCCATATAATGTGATTTCATTTTCAAACCGCTTATATTGCCAGTTTTTCTGGAGGGTCTGTATCCATAGGATGCGCAAGAAGCGTCCGGAAGGGTAGCCTTGTCAGTCTTGGAGGTATGAGACTGTCCACTGCTGGTCCCTACAGTTGGTGGCGGCTGAGGGAGGCGTAGCTGTTGAGAGGCACGTAATACGTGCAGGTGCGCCGCCACTAACGTTGCGAGAAGTTGGGAGGCTTCGGCGAGCACATCGAGGTTATCCACTTCAGGCGCCGGTGTCCCTAACCAGCTCCTCCGCCATTGAACTCACATTAGGGTGTTTATAAGGTCTAAAATAGATCTATGCTACGTCGGACGTATCTATGATCTCGTCGCGATGGCCTGTGCTTGAACTACACCTCCGCGTAGTCTGCGCTTGGTCCGCGGCGTGCGCCATGACCACATGGGCGCTTGGACTGAAACCTGGGCGCCTGACCCCTTGACCGGTCGACTGACCGGTCAACCGACCTACCGGTCACATCAGATTGACCTTTTCTTGACCGGGTCAAGCTGACCTTGCCAACACTGCTCCACGCCGCTGCAACCCAAGGCGTCTCCATCAGGAAAAACCTCCTCACCTAATTAGCCTTTAAATAGGACTATTTACACCTATTTAGTAAAAATAGTGGAATAGGTAATTTAGGGCCCAGTAGTAAGGTTGCCATTGGCTCTGCAGTTATTTAGCCCTATTTTAACGTGGAATAACACCTATTTTTCGGTATTCAGGAGTCTTTGTGCCTTCCAATGCGAAAGTGATTTTAAAATCATGTGATTTTTTACAGTACAAGACACTGACTATGCTACAGTAGTTATTACATCGCAGTGAAATGAAGCACATCTGTGCCCCACAACCACATCGGGCTTCAAGTTCAAGCCCCATGTGATCAACATGCGCACAAGTAGCCGTGGCGGCGATGTGGTAAGCGTACGGGATGTTCACGTGCACGCACTTGCGGCCGCCGGCCTTGAGCTCGCCCTGCAGCGCGTCGAGCATGCCCGCAACGACACCGTCTTCGCAGCTGCAGTCCTACATCAACATCCATGCATCACTCATGCAAAGCGGATACGCACTTACAGCAACATGCAACGGAGAGCGCGGCGTATGAGGCGTCCCGCACCACTCAGTGCTGCTGAAGCTCAATGGGTGACATCCAAATGGCAAGCATGCCCACCCGGGTGCGGCGCGCGTATCAGCCATAAGGCCTGCGCGGCGCGGTCGCGGTGTACGCCGCGTCAGCGAGGGGTGCGGGGACGGAGGCAGGTTTGAGAGGGCGCAATGTACCTGGCGCGCCCGGCTGCCTCCCCATTCGCGCGCTGCGGGAGGTTGGTCGCCTCCTCAAACAACACTGCCGCATTGCTCCCCGCCGCGCCAAGGTTATTCAACAGCGCCATCCGCCTTGCCCATCGCTTGGCCTCTCCTAGCGCGAATTGGCGGTGTTGATGACGGTGCCGTTCACGTGCAGGGGCCGGATGCATGGGTTGAGCGTGCAGAGGAGATCGCAGGCGGAACGGCGGCGTGCTGCAGCATGGGGAGTAGGTTCACAAGGGACGCGGTGCCCGAGGCGGCCCCAGTGTGCCCAAGGTTGGCCTGCGTAGACGTGAGGTGCACAGCATGAGAGGCTTTGTCACGCGGCACCTTCTCTCATCTATACATACTGACCGATCCCGCACACCATGCCGCAGTCGTGGAGTGTGTCACTCACCTGCTTATGCTGTCTCACTGTGCAGTGAAACCCTACGGCATGTGGACGAAGTCGCGCGTTGCCAACAGATAAGAGGAGTGCGCCTTCGGGCTGTGTGTACCCAAACACATGGTGGTGGTAGGAGAGAAAAAACCTCTGCGAATGTCCGGCGACTCTGCGCTGCGCAGTGGAGCTGATGAGGTAATCCGGCATTTGCCGAAGCGCCAACTCACGAGCAAAATCCTAGCAAAGGCATCTGCAACATTCAGTAAGCAATGTTATTCCACCTTCTATGTAGCCATGTTCTTACATTATCATGAATTTCTTACACTTCCATGGATAGTCACAAATATTCATTAAGCTCTAATAGCTGCGGAGTAGGTGAAATAGCTACGTGAGTACATGAGGTGAGAATTAGTCAAAATTTAGCGATCTGATAACTGGTATAGCCCGCAATAGGAAGTATAGGTAAAATAGACCTAATTTAGACCTAATTAGCTTGGGAGGTTTTTCCGGATGTCCGCCGCACAGGCCGACCTGGCCAGTGGCATTGCATCCATCGGCGGGATGGGTGATCCTCGACGATGGGACGAGAATGCCCTTGCTCAAGCGTCGACTGCTGAACGCGCGCGCCGCGAATTGGATGAGCGTAGGGAGCTCGAGCGGAAAAAGACGAGTGGTGGGCCCATCGTCGACGACGAGTCCGACGACGGAGAAGGTGAGAGCAATCGTGGCGCTTGCAGACAGCGTTCGCCCGTGAAGCGAAGGAGAGATGACGATGACGACGAGCCAGTTGCCTGTAGGAAGGCCCGTCGGCACTGAGAGATTTTATACGGGAGAGAACAAAGAACTGCCTATAATTATATTTTAGCGTGTCCAGTGAGTAGACTCTGAATCGAATAATGAATCTTTCACCTGGGGTTTTGCCGGTACCGGCCAAGAAATGGCCGATTGTACTCATGAGATTTGAATTCAGGGCAAGGCGAAAGATAAAACACGTAGAATGAGATGTGCAAGGTTCTCAGGGCCAGTGTCCAAGCGGCGGCTTGCCGGCGGCAAATCTGTTGGGCGTCGGGAGCACTGCGTCGGCCGAATTAGGCAGGTGAGATGGTTCAGAACGTGAAGAGTGCCCGCGGCGTGACCCCGTTGATTGTCAGTAAACGGACTGCCAGCCACAGAAACATATAAATAACCTGCTCTCCTCGCCCCCTCTTGTCACCAGCCTGCCTCCTCTCCTTCACTTCGACCCCTTCCCCGGGCCTGTCAGGTGTACGGTGGAAGGACTCGTCGGCGCTGTGCCTCGGTGGGTAGCACCTCGCCGCCTCCCCAGCCACCTACGTTCATGGGTCCACCAACCAAGACAAGTGCCAGTGGTGGCGTGGATGCGCCTTGGGCCTTGGTGCCTGCTGACCTCCATGACCTTGTGTACCCGCCGTAGGTGGTTGGTTTCGAGAGCGGCCAGTGTGTCCATGGACTTCCTTTGCCCGAGTCCTTCTAGCACCCCGTGCACCTCCAGGCCCTTCGACTCTCTCCTTCTCTTCCCTTGCAATCGTGATGCACGGTAAGTGGTAGGCGCTGTTGACAGTACTCGAGGTGTGGTGACGACAAGACCTGGCCGCTTGGTGTTGCGATTACCATGCTGGTGCTGGTTACTGGCCTCAGCCCAGTGTGGCGTACGTCCACCAGTGGTTGGCTGCTTGACTCCTGCACCTCGCTGTGTAACATCCTACCTAGGCCTGCGTTGCACTTAAGTTGCCCTCCGACTCTAGATCTCCCCGATACATACAAGGTGCGTCCACGTCCTGAAGACGAACACAAGAATTGTGTTCGTCCTCAGGGCGTGGACTCTTCGTGGTCCTCGGGATAAGGGATAAGTACCGCACAGCCATATGTACGTATGATATTCATATGCGATCTTCTAACAGACTCGAGACGCGAGGAAATTCCTGCCAATGAAGAATGCTATAAATAAACATAGCACAAGTGAGACAGTGTAGACGCATAGGTTATATTGTAGCAGAGAGCCTGTAGACAGAGCAAGATAGTACTCAGACCATTTCTTTCCTTACCCCAACCATCACATCCTCTGCACCGGCCTGTCACCCGCAATTGACGAAAACGCCCAAACACTCTCCCTGAAAGATAATAACACTATCTTAATTGCAAGAATGACCGTGCAGGATCGCGTGGACGCCACCGTAGACCAAGACAAGCTGCAGCTAAAGGTACGCCCGTCCCGTACGTCGCTCCTACTATAGGCGTTGAACAATGAAATCAGAACTTCCATATCAGTTGGACATCAAAGACGCGGATCCACCTCGGTATTCTTCGAGCTCTAACGACGAATGTTACGTGAAAGGTAAAGCTCAAGCCCTGTTCTATGCCTTGCCCCACGACCTCAGCATCCGTAGTATGACCACGGTCCGGTTTGGTCCGGTAAAGAGGGGTATCGCAACAGACGGATGCAGCACAGCATCCCTCAGTCGCGATACCCCTCTTTCCAGTGAGATGCGACTTTTTGGCAAATGTCCGGGCTAGGACGCCACATGAAGACGACGCAGAGTCTGCGTCGACTGTTGAGACTACCTCACCACCCGCGACGACAGCGCTGGTAGGGATCCTAATTCCGATGACAACGACACCCGGGGCTACACAGGGTTCTGCTGATGACGTCGACAGCCAGACCAACGTGAATGAACAGAATTCGAGGTCGCGCATTCACCCCGGATTCCATGATGGCGGTCGAAGGTTCTCCAGCCCAGAGCCGAGCGCATCTATCTGTCCCGAATGGGCGTAAGCATTTCTTTCGTTAATTCTGTCACATAAGCGTTGACGCTTACCAATCGCAGTAATTGAATGGATCCGTGATTTACCACGACGATGAAGACAGAGTGGGGGCCACTATCGGCGACGTCTAGGAAACCGTGGATGAGGCCACACGATGATGAAGAAGCCGAATCTGAACATAGGGACGAGCCCACAGCCGAGCCCACGTCCGTACGTGAAGACGACGCCATCCTTACGCGGGCGAACGATCTCCAACGTGGGGTTGCGCATGGTCGTGTGCTAGAGGCGGATGTAAGTATTCTTGTGTTGTTCATATGACATCGACGCCAATACTTACCAGCTGCAGCCCACGAGCGCGCACGCATACGCCATTCCGACGCCGGGATGTTGTAGAATGTTAGGTACGTGAGTGGTTATCATGCACAACCAAGTTTGTTGCGGTCCATGAAGGCGGTACCGGAGAAGCAA
The DNA here is from genome assembly GCA_024811115.1 of Terana coerulea. NCBI lineage: Eukaryota > Fungi > Basidiomycota > Agaricomycetes > Polyporales > Phanerochaetaceae > Terana > Terana coerulea. Next base: position 10,144 of record JAKOGH010001103.1, read on the forward strand.
CGAGCACGGTGAGGGGCCAAGGACTGGAGAAGTCGACGACGTACAGAGTTATCACCTTGAAGGGAGCGAAAATGATACGTTCGGTACGTCGTAGATTGTCGTGCGGTCAGAAGAGCTATAACTCATGATAAGTACAGTGTCAACACAAAGGCGGGGCGTACTGGTTCTCACCAGGTCTTCGTCCAAGCTGGCTCGGCAAGGAGAGAATACACCTTCAACGCAGCACGTCGGATCATCGATATTCATGTATGCTGTGTCTCAAAACAAAGCAGACATAAATACCAACAGCGCACCAGCAGCTTCATGCTCCACTGCGGCTGCGGCGGCGTGTGCAACCCATGGCACCCTTACCGCGCCGGCCAGTGGCGTTGCATCTGTCGGTGGAAAGGGTGAGCTTCGGCGATGGGATGGCGATGTCCATTCTTCAAGCGTCGGCTACCGTGCGTACGCGGCGGAATTGGAGGAGGAGCGCCGT
>JAKOGH010001105.1:0-10000 GCA_024811115.1 Terana coerulea
TTCTCCAGAAAGCCATTTCGGTGGCCAGACGCACTTGTCTCCTACCTCCGAGCTCCTCATGCCTGACACACCCTCCTGGGACACATCCTCGATACCGAACCGCTGTTTGAGGACCCTGCAATGGACTGGAGTGGCGGTACGGACAGCGACCCAAGCCTTGCCGAGACGACGTCCGAACCTGCGAAACCGAGGGACACTCCCTGGACTCCCTACAGAATGGCACGTACGACTTCATGAATACGATGCACAACAGTTCACTACGACCTCTCCGCTCATTTACGCGCCGTTGAGCTTCCTGTCTGCGCCATCCAGCTCAGCTCAACTCGGTGGTCTCTGGGACGAGCCCCGCCACATGGACATAGACCCATCTCTCCTCTTCTCCATCTCCCCGCTCATCAACGCTCCATCTTGACCTTGATGCCTTTGACGAGCCCTCACACTACCTCGCAGACGATGGCGAATCGACCGTATTCGCCCTTGCCACGGAAGGACCATCACCTCGATTATGGCCCACCCTCTTCCGATGTTCGACGAACCGTCGTATATCAGACCTGCCGACGAGCTCAGCGGACTGTATACGGACGAGTTCGTGCCCTCCTCGCCGCATTCGCCTCATATGCAGCTTCTTCCCTGCGTGAAGATGAAATGATGTATGAGCCGCAACCGACGGCCACCATCTCACCGGCACTCCTAGGCCTACCGAACGCGGATATTGGGCTTTGGGCTTGACGTCGACCCGGGCCTCGATCGCTCACCATCACCGTCCGACTTCGATCTACAGATCCTTGAAGGGCAGCTCGACATCCCGCTGAACGACCTTCCGGAGGAAGAGTACCAGCACCTCCGTGCGTACCACGACTACCTCACCAGCGCAGAGGCATCGGCGAAGGAGCGCGAGCGTCCTCGACCGCCGGGTCAAAGACATCCTCTGCTGCTGAGGCCGCCGAAGGCCGTCGCGGACCCGATTGTCATGCGCACGCGCAGGCTGGAGTTTCGCGCGGCGTCCGACATGCGTGCGGAGGCGCGGAAAGCACGAAAGGAGGAGAAGCACCGTCTACGCGAACTCGGTGGGCTGCTGGACCTCAAGCTGGAGACGCGGGTGTTCCGGACGAAGAGCACGATGCGTAGCGTCGCGCACCTCGTCGCGGACATGGTGTTCAAGCGGCACGAGCGCAGCCGCAGCCTCGCGAACCGCAAGGTCGCGAGCGCGCCGCGGACGTTTTCCCCGTCTTCATTGCGGTGTAGTGTCTCGGGCGACGATTCAGAACGAATCGAGGACCCTATCTCTATGGATTTCGATTAGTATTTAGCCTTGGGTAGGTGCCGATCTGTGGTTGCTTTATCTGTTTTGTCATCTTCGTCGTCGTTTAGTCTGGTTAATGTCTCTGTCGCCTGCTGTTGGTCTGCCAGGCTGGAAGAAGCGTTGTACAAACTCCCATCGAGTCTCATGCTTTGTAGCAATACATGTCATCATATAGTCGGCATCTACCCATACCCTGCTCTTAACTATCGAAGAATATTATGGAATTCGTACTGGACCCTGAATATACGAGTGCTGTTGCGAATTGCGGCCGTTCATCTTCGTTTCGCGACGACTCTGCGTTGTGCAATAATTGAATAGATTTCGCTGGACATCTCTAAACACACTGTGCAGTACTGATATACACGTCAAGTAGTGATCCGCGGCCTCAGCCACCGACCCGCCAATACGCCACGCCACGCCACGTCTAAGTGTGGCGTGGAGCCCCATTGGGTAACCAAAAACCCTTGAACCCGACGAGAGTAGAAGCCTAGAAACATAACCGAAGGAGTGTGGATTGCTGTAGGAATCACTGAATAATGGGTTGTCGATGGGGGAATGTGCGCCTGGCACGTCAGCGAGACGGATCGCCATGGTTCGCCGTTTAGTGATTACTCCTCAACGCCGAGATCGTCGTCCAGCTCCTCGGCGGGCGCAGGCCAGTCATGGAGCACGGTCGGGATGATCCAGAACGGGGAGCGCCACCGGAAGACGATTCCAAGATTCTGTTGGTCCTCCTCGAGTTGCCGCAGGACGTTGCCATTGGGCATGACCTTCCCTGCCCGTGAAAGCACAACTGGGTGCCTATCGTTAATATTATACCCGTTGTGGAAGGTCGAGAAGCGAAGGCTTGTCTTGACTTCGTCGAGCTGAGGGAACGGCGGCCGGTATTGCGCTAACGTAGAAGCTTGGTTAAATAAATGATGGATAGCCGGCATTTAAATGACTTACGCCTGTATTCGCCTCGGGCAAGACAGTCCCAGTCAACCTCGAAGTACTGGTGCTCCTTGAGTTCATGGGCTGCAATCCGGCGATCGGGGTTGGGAGTCAGCATCTTCATATAAGAAAGCAGGTTAGACACTCGGGAAGAAAAACCATGTAACAAGTCGACATACGCTGTATACAAGATCCCTCAACACTTCGTCCTCGATGGACTGGAAGGTATCTTCCAGTACAACATGTTACGCACAACATCCGTTGGGGACTCCCCGTCATAGTACGGGTGTACGCAGTTGTTGATCACTAAAAATGACCATGCCCATAGACCACACGTCGGCAGATGGCGTGTATCCAGCGGACGCCGTAGAGGTAACGACTTCTGGGGGCCCAGTAGCCTGGCGTGCCGACAATGTCGGTGAGAACGCATTCTTCGAAACGACGGTAGGGGTGTGTATCCGTATGAGACAGGCCAAAGTCCGTCAGCGTGACCACTAGGGGAAATGAGAACGTTCTCGGGTTTGATGTCACGATGCACGACACCAGAGGCGTGTACGTTCGCCAGCGCGGCAACCTAGCAGTGAAGACGCGTAAACAAAGGAAGGTCCCCAGACTGACCAATAACGCACTAATTCAGCGATGTAGAGCCTTCGTTCAACCGACGTTATAGCACGCCTTTGAATCCTCTGAAGTAGATTCTCGTGGTACATCCTCTGTAAAGAGTCCAACTCAAAACATATCGGCGCTGCATTGAATGAACGTACCATCACGAAGTATATGTTCTCGTCGTCATCCCACGACGCAAGTAGTTGGGTCAGGAAAGGCTTAGCGCAGAGTGTGATGCGTTCCCAGTTCTCCTTCTCCACGATGACGTTCGCCCGACCGGAAGTGCTTCGCGGTAAGCTTTGGCCTTTGTGTAGCACTTTGATCGCGACTTCTTCGTCGCGCTAGAGGTACGCGCGTAGAAGACACGTCCGGACGCGCCGTTCCTAATCGTGCCGAGGATGGTATATACGACGCCCGCGTTGTATAGGAGTGATGGGGACGTCAGGATCCTCTTCGAGTTGTCCTGGTTCAGCCTCAAGGGCATCGTTGTCGGAAGGAGGAATTACCCTTGCAGTCTCGTCAATAGCACCACACGCAAGAAGACTCGACGATGACTGAGGGTCCACAGAATGGTAGGAAGGCAACGTCGGCGCAAGACTCGCTCGGTTCGACATTGGTGGAGAAGGATACTGCTCTTCGTCATTCTTGGACCTGTCATTGGCGAACGTCGTAGGGCTACCGCTGCTGGGAGAGATGGCTCCGTTGAAAGATCTGCCGACCGACGACAGGTGTTATCGGAGCATTACGCGACAAACACAAAGAGCTGATTACCGATGAGGGGATGAGGGGTTCCACGGGGTCCACGCATCCAGAGTCAACCTCAAACGAGACATCTTCCGCTGTCTTCGGATCGTCTTCCTTTGGCTGTGCCTGCGTCGGGAGGCACAGGAGGTATGACTCGATAAACGCGACGAGAGTCGCATCTACGCCAGGTAGACGGGGAGCAATAACCGCAGCAATAGGATTTGGATAAGTTTGGATGCGCGAGCAAGGTGCGAGGGTAGAATCCCATGCAAGTTGGCTGGAGGGCCCATCTGTCTGGGAGGCCATGACGGGTGGAGCAGCAAATAAGATAATGGTGTGGAGCAAATGTCGGTGGTAGTGAAGGGTGAACGCGGTTCGTGCGCAAGGGGTCGCGAGTTAAATAGGTGACAATGAATGTGGTGCCTTTGTTTGTTCGGAGTGGCCGTGCCGAACGAGGCCGTGATGTGGCCACATACCCACTTCTAGGACGCCGGATAAGTAGATATCACTGCGCATATTCGGTAAAGAATACGTACGCAGACAAATATCCTCAAATATCCAAATATTATGGTATCTGCATTTAAGTATAGTGCTGAAGTCTGTCGAGCTGGAAGGCCATGATTGTGAGACTCCGCGTTGACTTATATAATGAGCGCCGGTACGGGCGAGATCTCTCGAATGTCCACGTGAATAGGTGATAGTTCCGGCCAGAAGAGTGGCAGCGTCTCTGGGTATAGCCATGTAGTAAACTTTGTTCCAATCTAAAGTTATCGAACGCAAGAGGTAACGAATGTATCTGAGAGTTGTGTTAGTCACACGACTGCAGTTGAACTTGAGGCATACCTTGCGGTGCTTTACCAGGATGATCGAAGACTGTCAAACGTAGAAGGTCCGCCATGCATGAAGACTCGGAGCAACTGCTTCTCGTGCAGACGGGGGAATATGGTGTCACGAAAAGCTGCCGCGTAGGCGCTCTGTACGGTTGGGAGCTCAGGGTCGGGGAGGACCGCCGTAACTTCCTGCAAGGTAGAAGCTCCAACAGTCTATTCTCTAGATATGACCATACGTGGTGAGAATGGGGATTGGTCATCACCTGCATGTTTTCGTCCCGAAAATCCTCGAATTTCAACTTGATGTGTTGCAAAGCCACGTTGACAGGTGCAGTACGATCTTGAGGAGCGGATAGCACATTGAACACAATGCCCAGACATATCAGGTGATAGTGACAACGTATTGAAAATCCAAGATTTCGCAATTGGCGGCAACACGAGATGTCTACGACCGTGCGGGGATCTGAGCAGCGCCAGTATGAGCGGCCTGTCTCAAGTCAGCTTGCATTTTCAAGACTCACCTCCATAATAATGCAGGGAATGCCCAAGTGCAACGTGGTCAAGGTTGGGGCGCAAGCCCGCAAGATCGCTTGACAGTGGAGACGTCGCCTAACTGCACGTCTATAACAGTAAGGTGAGTCAATGTCCGAGCGGTGGATGTCCTCATCAACGTTTGGAGTATATGTCCACATTCAATGTACTTTTCGTGCGAAAATGTACCGATTTCATTCGCAAGGACGAAGGGAAAGTTGCTGCGACCGGATGCCCAGTGCGAGGAAATCCGTCGTAAATCTCATCCTCGCGAATGTGCAAGGTTTCGATGTCGGTAAAAGCGATAGTATCGGCCGGACGGCGTCGTAAAGAAGTATGCCAGTAGACCCGGTGCGTTGCGCGTACACCAAATCGAGGCGTTGCAGCTTGACGCCTATTGCGGGGTCGGCGGTGGTCGTGATGCTGCCTCCGGGTGCGAGAATCACGTCTTGCATGTATAAAAAGCGAAGCCTCGGTAAAACTGGAGCACTTTTACAAGAATGTCCGCAGGACAGTCCTTCTTGCGCATGCTTGGACGCTGACTGTTCAGGAGGGATGAATTACGTCTGAGCATCCGTAGTCTGAGGGTGTGTACGACGTGTGCGGCATCTTCCTGATCACGCAAGAAGTCTAAGAGGTCCTGGAGACGAACGGGCTTGGTTATTTCCTCCGAGAATGTGACGTTTAGGATACGGAAGAGGTGACGGCGAGCGACGTCTGTCCAAGCGACATGTGAGAGCTAGAGCCTTAAAGTCTTGCCTCGTCAGCTCCTCCTGAATAGCGTTGTGTTCGCTACCCATGGTAGTATCTTCTTCGTAGTCGAGATATGAAAAACAGTGGTCGAGTATCTCGACGGGAAGATAGGGTTCTGACATCGTTTGGCGAATGCGAGCTGTGTCAGGATTCTGCAGATATTGCATGAGTGAGTCATTGTCAGGTAAAACAGTTTGTGTTACATACACACTAAGTAGGTCGTTTGAACTCTGATGAGCTTCTCCTTCGCAAGTTCGCGCGTTGAAGTCAAGTCTGAGATCTGAAGCTTGAAGCTGCAGTGGCAGAAGCGTTGCTGAGGGCGCTTGCCGGCATTCCGTCGCGGAGCGCCTTGCTCTTTCTCGGGGTCCTAGAGTAAAGGTGGGACCCTGAGGACCTCATACCGTTCACCCCATCCACAGATTTTGTCTGGAGACGGAGACTCGAACTACTCGTGTTTACATGCACTATGCAGCACTAGCTGTTATTTTACGACTGGTCCGTAAGTGTTATACTTGGGCTTAAATGTACGTCCTGATTCTGGAGAAATGTAAACAATACAGTGTGCGATGGACTACCTAAGCAGTAGCTATACGTAGTGTATAAAGTACAGTCCCACAAGAGACTGAGAATGTTCATATATCCTTCATGCAATATGGTGTATGGTATATTTTCAACCTGGAATTGTGTATCATCATATCGTAAGAAGGCATCTAAGTGGTCATTTTTGGTTTCGTCTCATGAGATACTCCGAGAACTATGGGATGGGATGATACTGGGCCTCGACATGCCTTGAATCCTGGCTATCGGGAAAGCTTGCGCCAACAATGCAGACACCCATGTTCCAAAGTCCGAAGGTCCATGAAAGTGCACCAAGGATTAACTAGTTGTCTCTCAGGGTAGTAAAGCCCACGTCGGCCCAGACGCGGAACCTATCACCGTAACGGATCAGACTCCATAGGAGCCTATGCAGCTCATGGTCAGGATCCAACCCGTACTACTGTTAAGTGAAATACGTACACGGCACCTATCCACGACAGCACGGCGACTACAGCGTTGGTGAACGCAACGCCGTACGCGTCGATGGAAGGTAAGATAAATGCGACGCAGATTGCAATAACGACGCCGCGGAAGCACCTGTGGAGGTATGTGTTATGCTGGCTCAGTAGAACAACGACAGATATACACACATTGACGCAGCGGTCACCTCGGCACTCCGGTCATGAAGAATATCGACGTTATACGCTCCTGCAGGACTGAGCACGAAGTCGACCTACAAAATAGATCAGTAAAACAAATGCAGCGTAAAGATACAAGCGCAACTCACCCCAAACCATTCACAAATAGCAGTACAAGGTTAAGAATCAGGCCAACACGTCCGTCCACAAACTGCGTAACAATCCCAGAAAATAAAATCGAGCAAGGAACCATCACGAATGCGCCGGGAAGAGTCGCACGAAGACGGTCCTCAGGAACCCACTTGCCACCGCGTTGCTTGCGCCATTTGACGACGAGCCTGTCCGAGAGCGCACCAGCGAGCGGTGCACCGACTACAATTAGCCCCGTCAGCAAAATGCTTGAAGCGAACAGTTTGCATAGACGTACCGAAGTTCCCAACGCCGAGCGGTATGCAAAGTGCTCCGAGTAAAGCTTCATTGGTAATGTTATACTTCTTGCCAATCGTGAAGGCGATGGGGACAATCAGGGCTGATACGTCATAAGGAACACAAGACCACAGCAGATATTAAATCAAACTCACTGTAATCAGTCATCAGCACGAAGGCGCCTTCTATAGCCTTTGGAACGCCATTCAGCACCAGTATAATACGGATTAACGAGCCTTTACTCACCAGGAAAAGCACATTCGGGCTCCGTAGCAGAGAAAGACTCTTCAGTGGGTTCAACCAAACCCAGCCGACCTTGCCACCGTTCGCTCGGGCTTTGTCAACGCCCCGTGTACCAGGCTGGCTTGTCTCAGGCTGCAGCAGAATCGTCAAGATCCAGCAGAGTATGGCAAAGCCGCACAGGCCATATTGCATTCCTCGCCAGGAGTAGTAATGTGACGCTGTACCACCGACAAGCGGTGCGAGGGCGGCGCCGAGGAGAACGGCCTGCGTGGTATCGGACATGAAACGTTAAGATTATGGCATGGTTGGGGAAATTGCGACGTACCGCGAAAAAGATCCCAGACGCGGTACCTCGCTCTTCAAGTTTATAGATATCCCCTATCACACCGACACCAACCGAGAGACCACTGGAAGCACCGAGTGCTTGCAGCACACGCCATGAGAGAAGGGATGGGACAGATCGTGAAGTGGCAACGCCTAGGGATCCGACGGCTTCGATAGCAATGGAGGCCAGATATATAGGCTTACGACCGTCTGAAATCCAGTAGCCGAGATGAGTGACAGGACGAGATGATGGTTGAAGACATGACACGCACAGTAACTTGAATATGTAGCCCATAAGAGACTCCCGAAGGCATTGGCGAATATTGACAAACTCACAGCTAAGCTGGAGATATGTTCGGTTCGTCCTGGTAGTTTGCATTGAACAGATGTTGCAGACTCACTTCACCATTGCTCCAGTTGTTCCCAAATCTTTAGCGATGTTTGGAATGGATGGTATGAACGTCCCTGAGACAAATACTGTTTCGGCCTCGACGGTCAGGGTAGTTCATGGAGTAGACCAAGCCAGTAACTCACATGGAAGTAATCCCGCCAACGATATGAGAGCCGTTATGGTCCTCTTTTGAGCAGGCGTAAACCTGTTATACACCTCTTCATGCTTCCTCACATCCTCATCGCCGACTTCACTCAGTAGCGGACTCTCTTCTGACGCCATTTCGCCTCACAACTCGCCTTCAGCGTCGTCCAAACCCTTGCAGAGGGACAGAGAAGGTAGTGGGGGGCAGCACCGATCGTGGCAGTGGCAGGCGCAAGCAGCTTTATTTAGCCATTCAAGAATCATTTTAGTAGACACCGCGAGCCGGTCCAGGTGGTGATAACGAAGGGAGATTGATCAATGGCACTTGACTCAGCTCGAGTCAAGCAGGTCCGGTACTGGAAGCGCCCGCCCCGTCCACCAATCACAAGCGTTTCGCTCACGAACGTACGAGTCTGGCTCCAATAAGATGTCATTGCGTCGTAAGTCGTTTCTAATGTGTCGAACAGGAGCTGTCCTCCACTGAATCTAAGTACACAAGCAGTCTAATTGACGGAGATAGCAGCACCTGCGCCAGAGGTTTTAGTTGGTCTCGGCGGTGGAAAACCCAAGGTCAACCCAAGCCCTCATGCGGTCACCCCACCGCAGAATGGCAAGGACCATTCTATATCCGACATTTAGTTTTCTGCGTGAACCTGAAGTAGATGTCTGAGCAGCACGTACCCGTGGGATCCCAGATGATACCAGTACCAGTGAAGGCAGAACACCCAAAGGCATTTATTGAGGGGAGAATGGCGCCGACAGAGAGGGCGACGACAAGGTTGCGGGCAGCCCTGTGCAAAAGTATCAGAGGGCTGATGTGTTTACATGAGCAATGGCTCTTACATGTTGGCTGCCGTCACTTCCGCGCTGCGCGAATGCAGGATGTCAACAAGGTACGCATTTCCAGGGTTAAACACCGCTGCAACCTAGAGAAGCATTATCAGAATAGAAATGGCGAGCACCTAGGATGATGACGTACGCCAATACCGTTCAAGAACAAGAAGAAAATATTCAACACAATGCAGGTCCAACTGTCGTCTCCGAACTCGGTGATAATGCCACAAGCAATGATCGATAGCGGGGTCAAAACAAGACCTCCGAAGACGGTTGCTCTAAGACGGTCCTCGGGAACCCATACACCACCGCGCTTCTTCTTCAAAGAAACAACCATGTGGTCTGAGCGCCGCCCGGAATAATTCGCACCGGCTTGAGGAGAGATGAGAAGGTGGTAGGTAAGTCAGTAGGTAGAAACTCACCGATATTACCGATACCCACGGGAATACAGAGGGCACCGATGATAGCCTCATTTGTGATGTTGTACTTTCCGCCCTACATACGCAGTGATGTCAGTGTTTACAACAAGAATTGAATATAGCGACTCATACCAAAGTGTATGCGATGGGAACAAGAAGCACTAAGGAAAATCAGCACGCTGTAGTCTGACGTAAAGTAGGCATTACTGACTATAATCCGTGAGGACGACCAGGCCTTGAGATACAGACTACCAGATGCGTGAGACGGTCGATCCAAATAGCCCAACAAACAACTCACGATGAAGAGCACGTTTGGACTCTCAAGAGTCCAACACTCCTGAAGG
>JAKOGH010001106.1:0-15251 GCA_024811115.1 Terana coerulea
AAGAACGGCGTCTACGTCCTCTTCTTCTCGTCAAATTGCTTCGACGGCGGGCTGTACGACACCTCGTACGCGACCGCGGACAGCATCAAGGGCCCGTACACCAAGGCGCGCGCGCCGACGCGCCGCTGCTGCAGACGCACACGCCGTACAGCCCGCTGTACTCGCCCGGCGGGCTCGACGTCGGCCCGGACGGCGTGAACGTGCTCTTCCACGCGGACCTCGGCACGAACGCTAATACACGGCAGCTGTATGCTGGACAAATTAGCATTACGGGCAAGACGGTGCATTTCACATAGAGGCTCGTGAACGTATCTCGTGCGTACAGCGATGTCTTGGATTTACTATTTAATGTTATTTTCGACTTTTTGCCGTTTCTACGGAGTGTGCTTTACTTCAAGTAAGCTGAAGGGGAGCCCACCCAACGAGACTTCTGTACGAAGTCTCAAGCAATACCACGCACTTGGCCGCTTACGTTGCGGCCCAAGCGGAGAAGGCTTGGAGTACTTACCGGTTTTAGTGAATGCTGAACGACGATGAAACCAGATATTCGCGCGGATGACGACCTCACAGTGTCCATTTCGAACCTTCAGAACGCCCTGCCGGCCTGGAAGATGTACAATCACACGACGTTTAACGTTTATCAAGGACTGCATAGAGGCTGGCTGCCGCCAGCTGCAGCTCACCTTCCCGCGAAGGTATCTGCAGCGGTGCCAACAGTGCGCGCCACTGTCACTTTCCACGTGGATCGTGACCGCACACCCCGTGACAGTTTCCTCAGCCGGCTGCCAAGCGTTAGCCTACTGCTCAGTGCTTCCCATCTTGTCTTAAACTCCCACCACGGCCCTTGCTCCTAACTCATATCTACTATGTCCGCGGCCTCTCTGCCCGAAGAAATCATGTACGAGATCCTCGCCGTCCACCTCGGGCTGTCCGTCTCCGAAGAGGCGTTCTGCGCGTTCCCGGAGAACGGCATGCCGCGCTGGAAGGACCACTATTACCTGCGCCTCCGCGCGCACCGCGCCCGGTTCCCTCTGCAGGCCCACGTGCTTTTGGTTTGCAAGCGGTGGCTGCGCATTGGCACGCCGGCGTTGTACGAGGGCGTGGTCCTCTCGGCGCCGCAGCACACGCAGGCGGTCGCGGCGCTCCTGAAGACGAATCCGAACGTTGGGCGGGCGATCAAGTATCTGCGCCTCGAGGGCGGCATGGGCGAGGAGGATCTTGCCGCCATCGTTGAGCTCGCCCCAAACGTGCATACAGTGTATATCTGTTTGCATGAGTCAGAGTTATGCGATAGCATCACCGGGCTGAAGAAAGCGCTGCCGCTCATGAACCCGGAGACGCTCTATTTGCTCTCCCGGGGCCTGGTCACGACAGACAAGACAGTTTTTGAAGCGCAATCATTAATAGAGTCCTGTATTGCGATATCATGGACGTCCATGGTGAGCGCGATACAGATGATGCTGCGTGTGGATCAAAGGGATGACGTTTATTGCTTCAGATCACCGTGGTGCTACCTAAATGGTTCCTGATGACACCTGGCATTGCGAAGGCTTTAGCGCAGGCACAGGCCCTTACAGCGATACACATTGACGGTAGATACCAGCCGTCGGAGTGGATCCGGCAAGGCCTCATGGCTACCCTCGCTCAGAGCTCAAGTCTACGAGAGATTCGGTGCTTTGGGACTCTTGACAAGCGCACGATTGACAAGGCGATGGCAAAGCAAGTGGCGATGGGCAGCCTTTCCCCGATGTCGCCAAGTTGTTCACGTACGTCGAGACTGAACATGATCGCGAAATGTGGGTTATTATAGTTGTGATACCTCCGCATGCTTTGATGGACTGACGGGATGTGCGGCAGGACAAAAGTGTTCGCACAGATGGTTGGGAGTGAAGACGACGCTGACGAAGAATATTGATGTAAGCTATACCAATGACTACATACTTGGAGTTGTTGGCTGACGTCACTCGTGTTAGAGGCCTCGCTGGTACTATTGTTACATGTCGTCTCCATTTCTTGAGGCTTCGCGCCGGAAATGCCATACAATTAATTCCTTGAAGCTGCTTTAGGTCTTTCTTCTCAGTAGCCCTATAAAGTCTGATAAAGTACGCAAACCTTCGTAATACATGCAGCATTGTCTCCACCTGGAGTGAGGATGGGGGAGGATGTAAGCAAGTACTACTTCAGGTTGGCGCCACCATACCAACATGCTGTGAGCTACACGTTTACTGATGACCGTTACTTTTCTTCGCAAGCCTTGTTTGCCTATTCTCCTTGGTCTACTATGTACCTGCCTCGAGACTACGTCACAACATTACATATGAGATCATAGTAATCCCAAGTAATATCTATCAAGCACTACACATTACGGTCATATTCTCGTCGCGGTCCAAGAGACAGATGGGTGCCGGCGCCATCGTCACGCGCCACGTGACCAGTGACAGGTACTCCACGGCTTCCGCTCATTCGGGCTTTTACACTTTTGCTTCCCATCTTGTCTTGAACCCCCACCACCGCCCTCGCTCCTCATGTTTTCGCCATGTCCGCGGCGGCTCTACCTGAAGAAATCATCCGCGAGATACTCGCCATCCACCTTGGGCTGTCCGTCTCCGAGGAGGAGTTCTGCGCGTTCACGCAAAGCGGCTCGCCGCGCCGGATGGACCGCAGCTACCTGAGCGACCACCGTGCGCAGACGCCACCCCGGGCGGATGTGCTCTTGGTCTGCAAGCGGTGGCTGCGCATCGGCACGCCCATCCTCTACGAGCGCGTGGTCCTGTCGGCGCCACAGCACACCAAGTCCGTGGCGGCGCTGCTCAAGGCCAACCCAACCGTCGGGCGGGCGATCAAGTATCTGCGCCTCGAGGGCGGCATGGGCCAGAGCCTCGCCACCGTCGTCACGCTCGCACCGCACGTGCACACGGTATACATCTGCCTACACCCGAAGTCGACAGACAGCATCGCCGGGCTGAAGACGGCGCTGGCGCGCATGAACCCGAAGAAGCTCTATGTGCTCTACCAGTACATGAATAAGACAAGCGAAGCGGTCGACGAAGCGAAGTCCTTGTTGGAATCCTGCATTGCGGAGTCATGGACGTCCTTGGTGAGCATGGTGCAGTAAACCTGTGCAAGCTGCAGGGCTGATACCAAGTTCAGGCCACGGTGGTGTTGTACAAATGGTTCCGGATGTCGCCCGACTTTGCGAAGGCACTCGCGCAAGCGCCTGCGCTGACAACCTTACACGTCGACGCTCGTACCAGCCGTCGGAGTGGATCCGGCAGGGCCTCATGGCGACGATCGCGCAGGCTCGAGTTTGCGGGAGATTCGGTGCTTCGGGACCATGGGGAAGCGCAAGATTGACCAGGCGATGGCGGAGCAGGTGGCGATGGGGGCCTGCCTTCCAATTTCGCCAAGTTGTTCACGTACGTTGAGACTGAACGTGACCATGAAATGTATGACATTATAATTTTGGTCTTTTTACCGTTGATAGACTGACTGGATGTGGGGCAGGACAAAAGTGTTCGCACGCTGGCAGAGGAGTGGGAGCGAGGATGATGCAGACGGAGAATGTAAGTGGTATCAACGGCGTTATACTTGCAGCTATTGGCTGACATCACTCACGTTAGAGGACTCGCTGGTACTATGTCGCACGTCGTCTCCTTTTTTGGGGGCTTTGTACCGAGAACACCCTACGCTTGACCCCTTGAAGTTGCTTGTGTGGTCGCTTTCTCCTGTCAGCCCTATACAACCTGATAGAGCATGCAAGCCTTCGTAATATGTGCAGCCTTTTCTCTAGCTGGAGTGAAGACGAGGAGGAGGGTGTAAGTGCTACCTTACTAACCTGCTTTGAACTGCTGACGACCGTCACTCTTAGACTAATAGTAAGAGAAGGTGCTGTAACCCTACACCTAGTCTAGGGTTACAACCCATTTCGGACACTTACGTCATCACAACTTGGACTTGTCTTTGTGAACCTTGTTTCCTTGTCGGACGTTCATCCCTTTACGGGCAGAGCAAAACGCCCTCTCGCCACCTGGAGTGTATTGGACGGCTCCGCACGACGATTGAGGTCATCGAAGCTTGTATGTGTGCCGCAAAGCGCACATTACTACGTCAAAAACAAGGGACCTTGCGAGATGCGGGGAAGCTTGCTCTTGTGAGCACGTCGGGGAATACGGTTCCGAGGCGAGGCGTGACCTAGTACTTCGTTAGTGGTGTATTTTTCATACAACTCTTCCCCTATATTTACTGGTGTGGAAGGTTGGATACAAGATGAGTCTTCGGCTCATTCTATACACCTCATGTTCCCGAAGAATGGCTATGGCGTGACACCTGGCGTGCTCATGTACTACTCTGCAAGCGACTTCTAGGGTGAAAATCTGCGCTTCGTCTCAATCTGAGCTTGCCATCTGACAATATTAATATTTCCAGAAGACGGGAGCATTCAGAAACTTCCACAGCCCAACTATGAAGGCACTTCCTCCACCAGAGTCGTTTCCACCCCAGAACCTTATGTTGGGTAGTAGCTAGCGCATATCGTCATCATCGGTTGGCCTCATCTAACTCTATCGTCAAGTGAGATACTGATCATACTCTCCATCATTGGACAGTTTGACGGGCGGAGTGCAGCCGACGAGTGCGATTCTGAATTGTGCCTAACGCCTCCTTTCATTGCTTGGGCCTAGCCCGCCTGCTCCAGCAGGTGTGGACTCGGACGACACCGTTCTCCAACACCCTCTTGGAAGCACCATGCCAGCGCCAGGCACATGAAATATTCGTGCGGAGTATAAAACAGCGTCCCTGGTCCCCTCGCTTGGCCCTCACCTCTTCTCTCCTTTCCTTCGCTTCGCAACAAACAACTTGAAGATGTTTGCCGTTCGGAGAGCTGCAACTTCCGCACTCTTAGGAGAGGCACCCTCCACGAAGGCCCTTGCAGTGGAGCATGCTGACTTCACAGCCGACCGGTTCGAGGCGCCTAGTGCCGACACAGCCAACAAAGTAGAAATTAGCTTCTTGCAACGGACTCCCGATCTTCCTCTCCCTGCGGCTGGGGCGCCCGCTTTCCTAATCCCTGTCAAGGTGAAACCGGACAGATGCTACACACAGATCCACGCCAGTCTGTACCGTACCTCCGCAATTTTGCTTCTGCAAAACATCCTCTTCCTGCTGCGAGTGAACAGTACGTCGCCTCTCCATTGATGTGATCGCTGTTGGCTGATCCAGAGGTCGTAGCTTGGAAGGTCAAGTATGAGCGAGACAAGGCGTTCACCCGAAAGCTGCAGCTCCCGTACTGTAAGTCCTATTTCGCTGACACCGATTCCCCCATCTAATTGGCGATTGGCGTAGTCTCACTCGTGCCCAATGACGAACTGCGGGCGACGTTAGACGCAGTCATCGACGAGATATTTAGCGACATGAAAACCGAAGATGTTGGAAGTCTCGTCTCGGTCGGCAAAGCGGTCGTAGACAAGCTCCTTGCCGCGTACGACGCTCATGCAGTGGAAGATGGGCTCGACCAGTTGTTTGAGTTCAACGCCAACTCGATGAAGCTCTGTGGCTATGAGAAATATTTTCAGCCGAAAGGTACGTTTGCTTTTATCCTTACCAGAAAACATTTCGGCTGATCTCTTGTCACAGATGACCAGCCGTACCCTGTATTTACCTTGACAATCAAGCGGAGCTCTGGGCAGATAACTATTAGCTGGCACAGTTCTTACGGAGAAGACTTTATCGGCGCCATTGCCCAGTCCATCAGCAACCTCTCCGAGAACGAGGTTGATCCCACCTTCGACGATTACATCGTGAGCATCCAACATTATGCATCGACGGTGTCGTCGCTGATGCTTGCTCTCGCAGGCGTATCATATCGCTTACCAAATGCTCTATCAAGGACGCGGACGATTCGACCCACATGATGCACGCTTCTTGGGCACCGTGGGGTTCCGCAAAGACACCCAGACGTACTGCAGCCTGACCGATCCCGGCGACGGCCACGTTTTCGGCACGACCCGCAAGGCGAAGTGGATGAGAGGTGCCATCGTGCATGTCGAACGTACGCCTCGGCACGCTCTTCCCGGCTTCGTTGCTGACGTCTGTTTTGTAGACCTTGAGCGCCCTCTGCCGGCGGACCGCCAAGAGATCGAGTCGTACCGCATCCCGTCCGTGTTCGACTTCGCGCGCGTCCGCCTGCACACGGGCGCCATTGCGCCGAACACGAGCTTCGTCGGGCGCCCCTTCCACGACAGCAAGGACAATATGTTTGAAAAGGACTTCATCAAGCTCGTCGGCACGATTGCTGCTGCGACCACCGGCATCTTCCAGCTTGGCGCGGCTGAGTGCAAGATTGCAATGGATGGTCTCACGACGAAGCAGATGGTAGCTTATATGCGTGCCATCGCTGGTGAGATGTCCTTTAAGCTACACTCTGGTGTGCGAAGCTTACACTCCACCGCCACAGGCAACTGTCTTCGTATTCCGGGGAGGCAATATCTCTCCGCCGCGTTCAACTTGAACAGCAAGTTCATCGACAACCTGGAAGACGCACCCGCCGACGGCCAAGGGATCTCCCTGAACTTCAAGGCCGAGGCTGGAAGAACATGTCCGCGGAAGACAAAGAAGGGATCCGCAACACGCGCCTGCGCATCGCGCGCCGCGCGATCGAGGTCGTCCTCCAGGGCGGCTTCGACAAGGTCACCGTGGACGGCGCGGCCGACTTCTACCCGAGCACCGTGCTCCTCGACCAGCTGGGGCTCCGGCAGTCCCTCGAGTGGGTGCACGAGGCGCACTCGGCCGGGCTGACGACGTACATGTCTGCCGGGTTCAAGTTCGACGACATCGGTCCGGCCGTCTACACCGGCGTCGATGGGATTGGTATCGGTGGGGCGCAGATTTTGCGGTACATGGACCATATTACTGGTGCCCACGGCCCATTCGTGAGTTGCGCTTTCGTCGGTTTCTTGCACGAGTTCTCATGACCGGTACCGTTTAGACCGAGGAGAACCTGGACAAGATCCTCAGCACGCGTGACGCGGCCGCCGAGAGCTCCCGCGGACGAGCGGCGCACCTCCTCGCGCGCTTGGACCAGATGTTCTTCGAGGGCACGATCACTCCCAATGGAGAGCTTCTCCGCAAGCTATTCACCACCCTCCGGGAATCGCTGCACAACGAATATCTGCTGGAAAAGGACAAGTGGCCGCCCGTCGACAGGCTCGACGAGCTGCTCGACGCCGCCGAGGCCCGCGCGACGCTGGCCGCTGGAGATGACGGAGAGCGGCCGTGGCTCCGCGCCGGCGCCTGCTGAGCGTGCAGAAGCAGGAGGCGGCGCTCTATCGCCTGTCGGTCAAGAAAGTTCAAGACGTAGACGCGAAGTGGGATCGCTTCGTCGGAGTGCTGAAGACGCTGGTGGAGAGCAGAGACGAGCTGGGCATCCATGTACTCTCCAACCCGTGGCTGGAGTTCCGCGAGGCAGCCGCCGGCCCCCGAGCGTTCGGGACCATGGGTATCACCTTGAAGGTCACCCCACCCTCTATCCCGACCAATAAGTCTTGACGTCCTGTCTGACCTCTGTATTGACTGTGTAGCGCACCAATAAGAATTACATGAGTAACTTGGACTGTTGGATAGGAAACACATGCAAAGAAGATTATGAAGTCAGCGAACATTGGTCTCGGCGACTTCCGAGCGCCACAACGCGCCTCAATATGCAAACACTGAGGGAGATTGTGGGATGTAATCACGGACTGCGTCTCACTAGAAAGCTCAATTAAATAACAAATCTCAATTCAGTAATCAAGACAGATACAACTTCATACATAGCCCGAGATACCGCACTGGAGCCTTCACATAATGTTGTCATATCCGCAGTCCACGCGGGTTGACCCGCCATTTCGCTGTCTGCCTCGCGGCAACTACTTATGTCACGGTGGTCCAGCGACGGCACCTCCGCTATGGTAATCGCATCAGCATGTGTATCGGCATATCATTCCATCGTCTGGGTAGTATCCAGTGAGTGTATAGCTCGGTATAAGTACGGCCTGATTACGCACCTCGTGTAGTTCTTGAATCTATGCCCAAGATCTCGACAGAATGCTCAAAGTTCTGAAACCGGACATACAATAAGTGGCCGTGCACGGTAAGGGGTATATGTTCAGTACTTGCCTATGTTAGTTGCGCTGACAGCTGTGGGGCCTAAGGCATAATCAGCGTACAAAATGATTGCATGTGAGGATATAGGGATACCTAGCTCCCCTTCCGGAAGACATGTTTGATCTTGACCTGACAGTACGCCTTTTACCGTGGTCTTCGTTGAGTTGGCGAATTGAACGGTGGTCAGTCTTTTGGAATTACATGACCCATTGCCAGCAGAATACTCTTGAGCTTCGGTTGCAAACAAGTGTTGTCGAAGATTCAACATAAGGCGAGCAATGAGGATCTGGGGCTTTAGAACATCGGTGAAGCTAAGAGTATGTGCATGTGATATAACATAACACCTACTAAGCTTTGGACAATAGGCGTTATGATGCCAATGCCCTACATTAAGATTTCAATAGGAAGTCTCTGTTGCGATTCAGGGCAAGCTCTTACCGATTTCACAGCAACCATATGTGCAATATTCATGAAGAGCATCAGCCTGTAACTTAGTTATTGTTTATCCAGCGGCAGAGTAACGTGAAATCTCACTCACGAAAAGTACCAGGTACCTGTTGACCTTTACATGAGTACAGATTCCACAAAAAGAAACATTACGCTCACCGTCGCGCAGTAAGCATGCGGAGATTGAAACCCGAGCCATATGAAGCCGGGCTTCCTCCCGCCATTGGCGGTACGTTCTGTGCCACACAAAGGCGAGGACCGTAGCATCTAAGACAATCTGAGATCCGCGGGTGACATAAATAACTACATTATTAAAATTAGCTTGCCATTGGCGCAAATGTTGGGCACGTACGGCTATGAAATGAGTCAGCTGTCTGCCACATGACGGTGAAACGAAGCAGTCCTATCGTACTTCTGGTATTTTCCGAAGTGATATGTAATGCAACAATGCAATCGTTTAACGGCGGCCCTGTCAATGTCATGGTAGCTCCAAGAACGTCATACTGTCAGTTTTGTTCAGGCATTCAATCTACGACAGTGCGACAGTGAATTGAGCTTACGATATCCATGACTACTGGAACCAGACCCAGCGCAAAAATGACTCCGAAGAGTATGACTCCTATGCCAGAGAGTGGATGCCCGCAAAGCGGAAAACACTGGAAACTGAATGTAATAAGTGCATCGTTTAACAGAACACCGGCTACTTACGGGCGGTCTGAACATAACCTGTATATACCAGTGATTGCAAAGCAAGAAAATATGGCAGCACACTGTTAAGTACGCATCAAGGACAGCCTATATTTGTGAAGTTCTGATACTCACCACACTTGTGGAGAGGACGGTACAACGGCCAGCAGTGCAGCTGCCACATAGCACCATCTTGTAGAGAGCAAAAGAAAGGAGGTAGCCTTCAATGGTCGTCTCCACGCCAACTTGACTTCTTCATCAAATGTTATTGCGTATTCATACAGGGCGAAGGCTAATGGTTGGTCATAAGAGCTATATTCAGTCATACCGTACAGTAGGTTTCTCACTGAAAGCAGCAGCAGAAGCGTAAGTTCCATCCCGTCTATACAAAAAGTTTTAGTCATCAATGTTGCTGCCATAAATGGTATGACCACAAGACTTACGCCTCGCTGATCAGCTGAAGAGAAAGTAGGCCAGGTTCACTTAGCACTGGTGAGCTGTCTGACTTGGTAGACATCAGGAAAACCTCCCAAGCTAATTAGGTCTAAAATAGGTCTATTTTACCTATACTTCCTATTGCGGACTATACCAGTTATCAGATCACTAAATTTTGACTAATTCTCACCTCTTGTACTCACGCAGCTATTTCACCCACTCCGCAGCTATTAGAGCTTAATGAAATATTGCGACTATCCATGAAAATGTAAAAATTCATGAAAATGTAAGAACACAGCTACATGGAAGGTGGAATAGCATCGCTTACTGAATGTTGCAGATGCCCTTTGCCAGGATTTTGCTCGTGGGTTGGCGCTTCGGCAAATGCCGGATTACCTCATCAGCTCCACTGCTGCGCAGCCTAGAGTCGCAAGACTTCGCAGAGGTTTTCTCTCTCTCCTACCACCACCATGTCTTTGAGTACACACAGTCCGAAGGCGCACTCCTCTTATCTGTTGGCAACGCGCAACGTCGTCCACGTGCCGTAGGGTTTCACTGCACAGTGAGACAGCATAAGCAAGACACAGGTGAGTGACACACTCTACAACTGTGGCATGGTATGCGGGATCGGTCAGCGTGTATAGCTGAGAGAAGGTGCCGCATGACAAAGCCTCTCATGTCGCGCACCTCACGTCTATGCAGGCCAACCTTGGGCGCACTGGGGCCGCCTCGGGCGCCGCGTCCCTTGAAGGCTACTCCTCATGCTGCAGCACGCCGCCGCTCCGCCCGTGATCTCCCTCTGCACACTCAACCGCATCCGGCCCCTGCATGAGGACGGCACCGTCGTCGACACCGCCAATGCGCGGAGGCCAAGCGATGGGGCAAGGCAGATGGCGCTGCTGAATAGCTTTGGCGCGGTGGGGAGCAACGCGGCGGTGTTGCTTGAGGAGGCGGCCAACCTCCGCAGCGCGGACAGGGAGACGGCCGGGTGTGCCAGGTACATTGCGCCCCTCTCAAACCTGCCTCCGTCCCACGCCCTCGCCGGCGCGGCGTACACTGCGACCGCGCCGGATAGGCCTTATGCCTGGTAAGTGGGCGCCGCCGGTGGGCATGCTCGCCATGTGGATGTTGCCCACTGAGCTCCAGCAGCACCTCATGCGGGACGCCTTGTACGCCGCGCTCTCCGTCGCATGCTACTGTAAGTGTGTATCCACTTTGAATGAGTGATGCATACATGCTGACGTAGGACTGCAGCTGCAAAGATGGCGTCATCACGGGCATGCAGGGTGAGCTCAAGGCCGCCGGCCGTAAGTGCGTGTGAGCATCTCGTACGTCTACCACATCGCCGCCATGGCAGCTTGTGTGGTGGGCCTTCTTGGGCGTCCTGGGCGTCATTGACGCAGAGGATGAGGGCGAGCAGGTGAAGGGGAAGGACTTTATGGTGTGTTAGGCTGTGGTGTCTGTGCTTGAGGCTGCGCTCATGCATGTTGATCGCGTGGGGCTTGAACTTGAAGCCCGACATGGTCATGGGGCACAGGTGCGCTTCATTTTGCTGGGATGTAATAAGCACTCTAGCATAGTCAGTGTCTTGTACTGTAGGAATCACACTGTTTTTAAATCACTTTCGGTTGGAAGGATTGAGCTACAGAACACAGCGGCACAAAGACTGCTAAATAACGAAAAAAATAGGTGTTATTTCATGGTAAAATAGGGCCAAATAACTGCAGACCCGATGGCAACCTTACTACTGGGCCCTAAATTACCTATTTCACTATTTTCCCCAAATAGGGCCAAATAGTCCTATTTAAAGGCTAATTAGGTAAGGAGGTTTTCCCTGATGGATGCGCTGAACCATCGGGCAGTGATGGTGTGCTTAGGAAGATATGACATGCGATCCACACTGTGGCTACCGGGGCCTGGATGAGTACGAGGAATGAAGGTAAAAGACAAGGAATTGCTTACAGAATTGGCAGCTACGGAAGGTATCTGGGCGAGGTGAAGGCGGTGTGAGAATGGTAGGACGATGGTGTGCTCACAGGCAGACTAAGTATCTGGGACATGTCGTGAGCTATATAAGACCCTGGCCCTAACAGAATTACTGTCACTCGTGAGAGAAGAGCAGTGTTATCAGGTCAAGGCGTACTTATCCAACAGAGTGTTATCGCACATGGGATTGCAATGAATGGGCGCAGTCTTCCAATGATGAGTGCAATCGTGATAAACTATCATACACTAAAGAAACGTCAACCAGAGATCGTTCCTGGACAAAAGATACAACCGACGTTCTTTACCACGAATAACACCAAACTACAAAGCTTTTAACATCCAGCGTGCGGCTAATCTTGGGGAGGGGCAATAGGATAGTGTATGGCTTTCCATCGGCAACACAATGGACTATCGCAGCTTTCCAGAACCATTGGTGTCTCAGATTTAACACTAGTACAGTCGGCGTCATACAACTTACCAGCTTCTCAGTGGCACTGCGCTCCTACTATGCTATCTTGGTTTTCATCTGCACGAACAGTGATCTGCGGAAACAGGGGCATTCAGTAAAAACTCAGAATCCGAAGTGTTAGAGTTCGAACGATAAAGACTTCCATATGACCGATACGCTAGGCGAATGCCTCATTGTCACCACCGTTGGATATACCCTCACTTCCCGGCATCAAGACCAAGGACTCTGCTATATGACAGCATCCAAGTAGACACTGCAGAGCGCAGGTAGACACCATAGAGCGGAAGTACAGTGATATGTGCAAGAGATAAGACGTTGTTTGCGTTTGATACTTTGACTGAGAAGGCTGGTACGAGGATATTAATACGCGCCGAAGATTAGTGACACCGACGCACCATCACCGGCTGAGCCCTGATCAAACGCTCTCCAGCCTGGGCTCGCCGTTCGAGGTCTTGCCACCACTTTGCATTCCAGTACACAGTATTAGGAAGTCCAAAGAATTAGATAGACAGACGTACCTTCAATTTTGACTCAGAGTTGTAGCGCATACAATAGACCACGGCCATGCGTCAGCTGATCTCGCAGCTGCTCGCGTCACAATAGCGAACTCGAACAAGAAAGTGCATGAAGCCTGCCTGACAAATATCCGCTAACAGACTACGAAACGCCGTTAGTAGGGGGCTTGCTTTGGTAAAATGTTAAGTAGTGCGGAGAGAAGATGAGGTACAAAACATGTATTTTCGCCTTGGTGCTCGTGGCTAGAGTTCCGTCAGACCCTGGTTCGCCTTCGCACCACGGGTCAGCCTCGCCCCAGTCTCCTATGTTGACATACTTGCCAACTGGGGACCCACTACGCTGCGTGTGCCACCAAGCTGGTCGGGCGCGGAAGAAGCATCGACATCTTCATACCTAAACGAAAAGTTCAACCATGAGCAGCCCCCCGCCCCCCGTTGTCAATGATCGCCTCACATGCGACAGCAAATAACCTACTTACAGTGCGTTAATGTCTCTGGTGTACAGCTGCAGAGCTTGCAGACGGATGGCTATACCCTTTCCCGCGCGAGGTAAGGGGCGAGACGGATCGGTGATGAGGATCATCTCTGGTGCTATCTGTGCCTGTAGATGCGGCGCGACCTTGTTAGCATTCCGCACGACGTCCCTACATGCATACAATGCGCATTGGATAACACTCAAGCACATTCAATTTGACTTACCAGAGTTTACTCCTAAGTTCTTTGACCAAGGCAGAGTCCGTTGGGTCTGCCCTGAGCTCAGAGCGTGGCTCGATCAAAACACCACGGCAACTCTTCCCACTACCAAACATCATCGCACCCATCACCATGGGGCTGTGGATTATTTCGCCCTCTTGGGAATAGGCACGATGTTCGCACCTGGATGAAATTGAGTAACTGAGCTGCGGAAAATACACAGATGCTTACCGGTGCTGAGCACAATGACGTCGTCCTTCCTTCTGACGCTGCCGTAGAGTCAATAAACGTTGAGAGGAGAAAGAGCCGGTGATGCGTACATCTTCCATAGCCCTTTCTTCGTAGGATGAGGCACGAAGAGGTCGTTCGTAGCGTAGCCCTTGACGTCGGGTAAGTTCACGACGCTTGGAGCATAGTTGCCGCCAGTCTTATGCGCGGCAACTGTCAATGTCTCACATATTTGAAAGCGAGTCACAGACCACGTACCAGGCACTGAAGCTCGTAAGTCCCGTCTCCCTGGTCCTCCCACCGGCAGTTCATCCAATCGGGGAGGTCAGCCATTCCCAATCCTGGCGAGTTTTGGCCTGGGAGTCGACGTCTTACGAATCGGCCTGGTCGAATATCTTGGTGTGAGCACCAAACTCGGTGCCTCCATAGAAGGCGTATAAAGCAACGCCTTCGGCGACGAGTTTATCACCAATTTTCTTAGACAGAGGACCTCCGGCAACACACTGTGTCCTGTCAGGATCGTATCAAGGAGTAGCATAACAGGGATCATCTCACCAACATTTCGAGTGACTTCAGCACCTTGATGTCTTCGTCTGACTTCGACCATGCCTAGGCAACAACAATAAGCACCCGCACCAGACAGAGGAGCGCAGGTAGTTGGCAACCTCTACATATGTAGGAACAATGGCCATTGCAGTGCATCTGGTGACCTTACAAGCCGCAAGCACGTTACCAGGGTCGGCTCGCGGGGTCGGCGGGCGCCTTAGGGGCGTACAGTCCAGCTGGCCGACCGTAAACAAGCGGCGCGCTGAGCTGCATGTAGATGCCAGCCATATGGTACGGAAAGAGAGGGATCGACGCCCAACGTAGCCCGCGAGGTAGTCCTTCCGTGAGCAGGGCTAAGCAGAGTGGTTAGCTAGAAAAAGCGTTGGTAATCCGACAAGGAGCTTGAACGTACAACTACGGCACCACTGCAAATAGCAAGCGTGTGCTATTGAAATAGGCTTTGGGTATCCAGTGGACCAAGACGAGTGCAGATAGAATGCTACGTCCCCCATTTCGCGCGGCCGGCCGACCCCAGGGAATGGCTTGATGTTGACATGGTTGACACTCGTGCCAAAGTTTGGAAAGATCGCATGAAGTTCTGGAAGAGTGTCCACCTGAAGCGTGATGCCCATCGCATGGAAGTGCGTTTTGAGCGCTAGCATCATCGAAATGAATGTATCTTGAGAAATAATCTGTTTGCATGACGTTTTTCCAAGAAGGCTGATCAAGCCCGGCAGTGAGACTTTCGGGGACATAGGAAACGGCTATAAGAATCGTCGTGAGTCCAAGGCATACGCGTTTGATGAGGGATAGCACGCACAGTGAAGCCTGCTCTCGTCAAGCCTACTAACGTGGCGAGATCAATACGGTATCACAGTTGACCACCACCGCTACAATTTCTCTATTGACTGCGTCTCCGCCAGGGCAAACGGCATAGACGATACGATGGGTGGCATCCGCAAATTCTCGAAAGGAGACGGTTATTACGTTCGACCCCTCTTCAGGTGTGAGCAATGCCCAAGGGTGGTCTGGATTGTTTGTGGCATGAAAGTCAACGAAGCCGGGAAGATCAGCGATGGATCCATCGAGTGGCGGTAGCTTTGGAT
>JAKOGH010001107.1:0-16367 GCA_024811115.1 Terana coerulea
ACGAGACTTCTGTACGAAGTCTCAAGCAATACCACGCACTTGGCCGCTTACGTTGCGGCTCCAAGCGGAGAAGGCTTGGAGTACTTAGCCGCCGGTTTGAGTGAGATGCTGAACGACGATGAAACCAGATATTCGCGCGGATGACGACCTCACAGTGTCCATTTCGAACCTTCAGAACGCCCTGCCGGCCTGGAAGATGTACAATCACACGACGTTTAACGTTTATCAAGGACTGCATAGAGGCTGGCTGCCGCCAGCTGCAGCTCACCTTCCCGCGAAGGTATCTGCAGCGGTGCCAACAGTGCGCGCCACTGTCACTTTCCACGTGGATCGTGACCGCACACCCCGTGACAGTTTCCTCAGCCGGCTGCCAAGCGTTAGCCTACTGCTCAGTGCTTCCCATCTTGTCTTAAACTCCCACCACGGCCCTTGCTCCTAACTCATATCTACTATGTCCGCGGCCTCTCTGCCCGAAGAAATCATGCACGAGATCCTGCCGTCCACTCGGGCTGTCCGTCTCCGAAGAGGCGTTCTGCGCGTTCCCGGAGAACGGCATGCCGCGCTGGAAGGACCACCACTACCTGCGCCTCCGCGCGCACCGCCCAGTTCCCTCCCTGCAGGCCGACGTGCTTTTGGTTTGCAAGCGGTGGCTGCGCATTGGCACGCCGGCGTTGTACGAGGGCGTGGTCCTCTCGGCGCCGCAGCACACGCAGGCGGTCGCGGCGCTCCTGAAGGCGAATCCGAACGTTGGGCGGGCGATCAAGCATCTGCGCCTCGAGGGCGGCATGGGCGAGGAGGATCTTGCCGCCATCGTTGAGCTCGCCCCAAACGTGCATACAGTGTATATCTGTTTGCATGAGTCAGAGTTATGCGATAGCATCACCGGGCTGAAGAAAGCGCTGCCGCTCATGAACCGAAGACGCTCTATTTGCTCTCCCGGGGCCTGGTCACGACAGACAAGACAGTTTTTGAAGCGCAATCATTAATAGAGTCCTGTATTGCGATATCATGGACGTCCATGGTGAGCGCGATACAGATGATGCTGCGTGTGGATCAAAGGGATGACGTTTATTGCTTCAGATCACCGTGGTGCTACCTAAATGGTTCCTGATGACACCTGGCATTGCGAAGGTTTTAGCGCAGGCGCAGGCCCTTACAACGATACACACAGACGGTAGATACCAGCCGTCGGAGTGGATCCGGCAAGGCCTCATGGCTACCCTCGCTCAGAGCTCAAGTCTACGAGAGATTCGGTGCTTTGGGACTCTTGAGAAGCGCACGATTGACAAGGCGATGGCAAAGCAAGTGGCGATGGGCAGCCTTTCCCCGATGTCGCCAAGTTGTTCACGTACGTCGAGACTGAACGTGATCGCGAAATGTGGGTTATTATAGTTGTGGTACCTCCGCATGCTTTGACGGACTGACGGGATGTGCGGCAGGACAAAAGTGTTCGCACAGATGGTTGGGAGTGAAGACGACGCTGACGAAGAATATTGATGTAAGCTATACCAATGACTACATACTTGGAGTTGTTGGCTGACATCACTCGTGTTAGAGGCCTCGCTGGTACTATTGTTACATGTCGTCTCCATTTCTTGAGGCTTCGCGCCGGAAATGCCATACAATTAATTCCTTGAAGCTGCTTTAGGTCTTTCTTCTCAGTAGCCCTATAAAGTCTGATAAAGTACGCAAACCTTCGTAATACATGCAGCATTGTCTCTACCTGGAGTGAGGATGGGGGAGGATGTAAGCAAGTACTACTTCAGGTTGGCGCCACCATACCAACATGCTGTGAGCTACACGTTTACTGATGACCGTTACTTTTCTTCGCAAGCCTTGTTTGCCTATTCTTCTTGGTCTACTATGTACCTGCCTCGAGACTACGTCACAACATTACATATGAGATCATAGTAATCCCAAGTAATATCTATCAAGCACTACACATTACGGTCATATTCTCGTCGCGGCCCAAGAGACAGATGGGTGCCGGCGCCATCGTCACGCGCCACGTGACCAGTGACAGGTACTCCACAGCTTCCGCTCATTCGGGCTTTTACACTTTTGCTTCCCATCTTGTCTTAAACCCCCACCACCGCCCTCGCTCCTCATGTTTTCGCCATGTCCGCGGCGGCTCTACCTGAAGAAATCATCCGCGAGATACTCGCCATCCACCTTGGGCTGTCCGTCTCCGAGGAGGAGTTCTGCGCGTTCACGCAAAGCGGCTCGCCGCGCCGGATGGACCGCAGCTACCTGCGCGACCACCGTGCGCAGACGCCACCCCGGGCGGATGTGCTCTTGGTCTGCAAGCGGTGGCTGCGCATCGGCACGCCCATCCTCTACGAGCGCGTGGTCACTCTCGGCGCCGCAGCACACCAAGTCCGTGGCGGCGCTGCTCAAGGCCAACCCGACCGCTGGGCGGGCGATCAAGTATATGCGCCTCGAGGGCGGCATGGGCCAGAGCCTCGCCACCGTCGCCACGCTCGCACCGCATGTGCACACGGTGTACATCTGCCTGCACCCGAAGTCGACAGACAGCATCGCCGGGCTGAAGACGGCGCTGGCGCGCATGAACCCGAAGAAGCTCTACGTGCTCTACCAGTACATGAACAAGACAAGTGAAGCGGTCGACGAAGCGAAGTCCTTGTTGGAAACCTGCATTGCTGAGTCATGGACGTCCTTGGTAAGCATGGTGCAGTAAACCATGTGCATGCTGCAGGGCTGACACCAAGTTCAGGCTACGGTGGTGCTGTACAAATGATTCCGGATGTCTCCCGCCTTTGCGAAGGCACTCGCGCAAGCGCCTACGCTAACAACCTTACACGTCGACGCGCGCTACCAGCCGTCGGAGTGGATCCGGCAGGGCCTCATGGCGACGATCGCGCAGAGCTCGAGTTTGCGGGAGATTCGGTGCTTCGGGACCATGGGGAAGCGCAAGATTGACAATGCGATGGCGGAGCAGGTGGCGATGGGGGCCCTGCCTTCCAATTTCGCCAAGTTGTTCACGTACGTTGAGACTGAACGTGACCATGAAATGTATGACATTATAATTTTGGTCTTTTTACCGTTGATAGACTGACTGGATGTGGGGCAGGACAAAAGTGTTCGCACGCTGGCAGAGGAGTGGGAGCGAGGATGATGCAGACGGAGAATGTAAGTGGTATCAACGGCGTTATACTTGCAGCTATTGGCTGACATCACTCACGTTAGAGGACTCGCTGGTACTATGTCGCACGTCGTCTCCTTTTTTGGGGGCTTTGTACCGAGAACACCCTACGCTTGACCCCTTGAAGTTGCTTGTGTGGTCGCTTTCTCCTGTCAGCCCTATACAACCTGATAGAGCATGCAAGCCTTCGTAATATGTGCAGCCTTTTCTCTAGCTGGAGTGAAGACGAGGAGGAGGGTGTAAGTGCTACCTTACTAACCTGCTTTGAACTGCTGACGACCGTCACTCTTAGACTAATAGTAAGAGAAGGTGCTGTAACCCTACACCTAGTCTAGGGTTACAACCCATTTCGGACACTTACGTCATCACAACTTGGACTTGTCTTTGTGAACCTTGTTTCCTTGTCGGACGTTCATCCCTTTACGGGCAGAGCAAAACGCCCTCTCGCCACCTGGAGTGTATTGGACGGCTCCGCACGACGATTGAGGTCATCGAAGCTTGTATGTGTGCCGCAAAGCGCACATTACTACGTCAAAAACAAGGGACCTTGCGAGATGCGGGAAGCTTGCTCTTGTGAGCACGTCGGGGAATACGGTTCCGAGGCGAGGCGTGACCTAGTGCTTCGTAAGTGGTGTATTTTTCATACAACTCTTCCCCTATATTTACTGGTGTGGAAGGTTGGATACAAGATGAGTCTTCGGCTCATTCTATACACCTCATGTTCCCGAAGAATGGCTATGGCGTGACACCTGGCGTGCTCATGTACTACTCTGCAAGCGACTTCTAGGGTGAAAATCTGCGCTTCGTCTCAATCCGAGCTTGCCATCTGACAATATTAATATTTCCAGAAGACGGGAGCATTCAGAAACTTCCACAGCCCAACTATGAAGGCAGTTCCTCCACCCGAGTCGTTTCCACCCCAGAACCTTATGTTGGGTAGTAGCTAGCGCATATCGTCATCATCGGTTGGCCTCATCTAACTCTATCGTCAAGTGAGATACTGATCATACTCTCCATCATTGGACAGTTTGACGGGCGGAGTGCAGCCGACGAGTGCGATTCTGAATTGTGCCTAACGCCTCCTTTCATTGCTTGGGCCTAGCCCGCCTGCTCCAGCAGGCGTGGACTCGGACGACACCGTTCTCCAACACCCTCTTGGAAGCACCATGCCAGCGCCAGGCTCATGAAATATTCGTGCGGAGTATAAAACAGCGTCCCTGGTCCCCTCGCTTGGCCCTCACCTCTTCTCTCCTTTCCTTCGCTTCGCAACAAACAACTTGAAGATGTTTGCCGTTCGGAGAGCTGCAACTTCCGCACTCTTAGGAGAGGCACCCTCCACGAAGGCCCTTGCAGTGGAGCATGCTGACTTCACAGCCGACCGGTTCGAGGCGCCTAGTGCCGACACAGCCAACAAAGTAGAAATTAGCTTCTTGCAACGGACTCCCGATCTTCCTCTCCCTGCGGCTGGGGCGCCCGCTTTCCTAATCCCTGTCAAGGTGAAACCGGACAGATGCTACACACAGATCCACGCCAGTCTGTACCGTACCTCCGCAATTTTGCTTCTGCAAAACATCCTCTTCCTGCTGCGAGTGAACAGTACGTCGCCTCTCCATTGATGTGATCGCTGTTGGCTGATCCAGAGGTCGTAGCTTGGAAGGTCAAGTATGAGCGAGACAAGGCGTTCACCCGAAAGCTGCAGCTCCCGTACTGTAAGTCCTATTTCGCTGACACCGATTCCCCCATCTAATTGGCGATTGGCGTAGTCTCACTCGTGCCCAATGACGAACTGCGGGCGACGTTAGACGCAGTCATCGACGAGATATTTAGCGACATGAAAACCGAAGATGTTGGAAGTCTCGTCTCGGTCGGCAAAGCGGTCGTAGACAAGCTCCTTGCCGCGTACGACGCTCATGCAGTGGAAGATGGGCTCGACCAGTTGTTTGAGTTCAACGCCAACTCGATGAAGCTCTGTGGCTATGAGAAATATTTTCAGCCGAAAGGTACGTTTGCTTTTATCCTTACCAGAGAAACATTTCGGCTGATCTCTTGTCACAGATGACCAGCCGTACCCTGTATTTACCTTGACAATCAAGCGGAGCTCTGGGCAGATAACTATTAGCTGGCCCAGTTCTTACGGAGAAGACTTTATCGGCGCCATTGCCCAGTCCATCAGCAACCTCTCCGAGAACGAGGTTGATCCCACCTTCGACGATTACATCGTGAGCATCCAACATTATGCATCGACGGTGTCGTCGCTGATGCTTGCTCTCGCAGGCGTATCATATCGCTTACCAAATGCTCTATCAAGGACGCGGACGATTCGACCCACATGATGCACGCTTCTTGGGCACCGTGGGGTTCCGCAAAGACACCCAGACGTACTGCAGCCTGACCGATCCCGGCGACGGCCACGTTTTCGGCACGACCCGCAAGGCGAAGTGGATGAGAGGTGCCATCGTGCATGTCGAACGTACGCCTCGGCACGCTCTTCCCGGCTTCGTTGCTGACGTCTGTTTTGTAGACCTTGAGCGCCCTCTGCCGGCGGACCGCCAAGACATCGAGTCGTACCGCATCCCGTCCGTGTTCGACTTCGCGCGCGTCCGCCTGCACACGGGCGCCATTGCGCCGAACACGAGCTTCGTCGGGCGCCCCTTCCACGACAGCAAGGACAATATGTTTGAAAAGGACTTCATCAAGCTCGTCGGCACGATTGCTGCTGCGACCACCGGCATCTTCCAGCTTGGCGCGGCTGAGTGCAAGATTGCAATGGATGGTCTCACGACGAAGCAGATGGTGGCTTATATGCGTGCCATCGCTGGTGAGATGTCCTTTAAGCTACACTCTGGTGTGCGAAGCTTACACTCCACCGCCACAGGCAACTGTCTTCGTATTCCGGGGAGGCAATATCTCTCCGCCGCGTTCAACTTGAACAGCAAGTTCATCGACAACCTGGAAGACGCACCCGCCGACGGCCAAAGGATCTCCCTGAACTTCAAGGCCGAGGGCTGGAAGAACATGTCCGCGGAAGACAAAGAAGGGATCCGCAACACGCGCCTGCGCATCGCGCTTCGTGCGATCCAGGTCGTCCTCCAGGGCGGCTTCGACAAGGTCACCGTGGACGGCGCGGCCGACTTCTACCCGAGCACCGTGCTCCTCGACCAGCTGGGGCTCCGGCAGTCCCTCGAGTGGGTGCACGAGGCGCACTCGGCCGGGCTGACGACGTACATGTCTGCCGGGTTCAAGTTCGACGACATCGGTCCGGCCGTCTACACCGGCGTCGATGGGATTGGTATCGGTGGGGCGCAGATTTTGCGGTACATGGACCATATTACTGGTGCCCACGGCCCATTCGTGAGTTGCGCTTTCGTCGGTTTCTTGCACGAGTTCTCATGACCGGTACCGTTTAGACCGAGGAGAACCTGGACAAGATCCTCAGCACGCGTGACGCGGCCGCCGAGAGCTCCCGCGGACGAGCGGCGCACCTCCTCGCGCGCTTGGACCAGATGTTCTTCGAGGGCACGATCACTCCCAATGGAGAGCTTCTCCGCAAGCAACTATTCACCACCCTCCGGGAATCGCTGCACAACGAATATCTGCTGGAAAGGACAAGTGGCCGCCCGTCGACAGGCTCGACGAGCTGCTCGACGCCGCCGAGGCCCGCGCGACGCTGGCCGCTGGAGACGACGGAGAGCGGCCGTGGCTCGGACGCGCCCGGCGCCTGCTGAGCGTGCAGAAGCAGGAGGCGGCGCTCTATCGCCTGTCGGTCAAGAAAGTTCAAGACGTAGACGCCAAGTGGGATCGCTTCGTCGGAGTGCTGAAGACGCTGGTGGAGAGCAGAGACGAGCTGGGCATCCATGCGTACTCTCTGTCCAACCCGTGGCTGGAGTTCCGCGAGGCAGCCGCCGGCCCCCGAGCGTTCGGGACCATGGGTATCACCTTGAAGGTCACCCCACCCTCTATCCCGACCAATAAGTCTTGACGTCCTGTCTGACCTCTGTATTGACTGTGTAGCGCACCAATAAGAATTACATGAGTAACTTGGACTGTTGGATAGGAAACACATGCAAAGAAGATTATGAAGTCAGCGAACATTGGTCTCGGCGACTTCCGAGCGCCACAACGCGCCTCAATATGCAAACACTGAGGGAGATTGTGGGATGTAATCACGGACTGCGTCTCACTAGAAAGCTCAATTAAATAACAAATCTCAATTCAGTAATCAAGACAGATACAACTTCATACATAGCCCGAGATACCGCACTGGAGCCTTCACATAATGTTGTCATATCCGCAGTCCACGCGGGTTGACCCGCCATTTCGCTGTCTGCCTCGCGGCAACTACTTATGTCACGGTGGTCCAGCGACGGCACCTCCGCTATGGTAATCGCATCAGCATGTGTATCGGCATATCATTCCATCGTCTGGGTAGTATCCAGTGAGTGTATAGCTCGGTATAAGTACGGCCTGATTACGCACCTCGTGTAGTTCTTGAATCTATGCCCAAGATCTCGACAGAATGCTCAAAGTTCTGAAACCGGACATACAATAAGTGGCCGTGCACGGTAAGGGGTATATGTTCAGTACTTGCCTATGTTAGTTGCGCTGACAGCTGTGGGGCCTAAGGCATAATCAGCGTACAAAATGATTGCATGTGAGGATATAGGGATACCTAGCTCCCCTTCCGGAAGACATGTTTGATCTTGACCTGACAGTACGCCTTTTACCGTGGTCTTCGTTGAGTTGGCGAATTGAACGGTGGTCAGTCTTTTGGAATTACATGACCCATTGCCAGCAGAATACTCTTGAGCTTCGGTTGCAAACAAGTGTTGTCGAAGATTCAACATAAGGCGAGCAATGAGGATCTGGGGCTTTAGAACATCGGTGAAGCTAAGAGTATGTGCATGTGATATAACATAACACCTACTAAGCTTTGGACAATAGGCGTTATGATGCCAATGCCCTACATTAAGATTTCAATAGGAAGTCTCTGTTGCGATTCAGGGCAAGCTCTTACCGATTTCACAGCAACCATATGTGCAATATTCATGAAGAGCATCAGCCTGTAACTTAGTTATTGTTTATCCAGCGGCAGAGTAACGTGAAATCTCACTCACGAAAAGTACCAGGTACCTGTTGACCTTTACATGAGTACAGATTCCACCAAAGAAACATTACGCTCACCGTCGCGCAGTAAGCATGCGGAGATTGAAACCCGAGCCATATGAAGCCGGGCTTCCTCCCGCCATTGGCGGTACGTTCTGTGCCACACAAAGGCGAGGACCGTAGCATCTAAGACAATCTGAGATCCGCGGGTGACATAAATAACTACATTATTAAAATTAGCTTGCCATTGGCGCAAATGTTGGGCACGTACGGCTATGAAATGAGTCAGCTGTCTGCCACATGACGGTGAAACGAAGCAGTCCTATCGTACTTCTGGTATTTTCCGAAGTGATATGTAATGCAACAATGCAATCGTTTAACGGCGGCCCTGTCAATGTCATGGTAGCTCCAAGAACGTCATACTGTCAGTTTTGTTCAGGCATTCAATCTACGACAGTGCGACAGTGAATTGAGCTTACGATATCCATGACTACTGGAACCAGACCCAGCGCAAAAATGACTCCGAAGAGAGTATGACTCCTATGCCAGAGAGTGGATGCCCGCAAAGCGGAAAACACTGGAAACTGAATGTAATAAGTGCATCGTTTAACAGAACACCGGCTACTTACGGGCGGTCTGAACATAACCTGTATATACCAGTGATTGCAAAGCAAGAAAATATGGCAGCACACTGTTAAGTACGCATCAAGGACAGCCTATATTTGTGAAGTTCTGATACTCACCACACTTGTGGAGAGGACGGTACAACGGCCAGCAGTGCAGCTGCCACATAGCACCATCTTGTAGAGAGCAAAGAAAGGAGGTAGCCTTCAATGGTCGTCTCCACGCCAACTTGACTTCTTCATCAAATGTTATTGCGTATTCATACAGGGCGAAGGCTAATGGTTGGTCATAAGAGCTATATTCAGTCATACCGTACAGTAGGTTTCTCACTGAAAGCAGCAGCAGAAGCGTAAGTTCCATCCCGTCTATACAAAAAGGATTTTAGTCATCAATGTTGCTGCCATAAATGGTATGACCACAAGACTTACGCCTCGCTGATCAGCTGAAGAGAAAGTAGGCCAGGTTCACTTAGCACTGGTGAGCTGTCTGACTTGGTAGACATCAGGGAAAACCTCCCAAGCTAATTAGGTCTAAAATAGGTCTATTTTACCTATACTTCCTATTGCGGACTATACCAGTTATCAGATCACTAAATTTTGACTAATTCTCACCTCTTGTACTCACGCAGCTATTTCACCCACTCCGCAGCTATTAGAGCTTAATGAAATATTGCGACTATCCATGAAAATGTAAAAAAATTCATGAAAATGTAAGAACACAGCTACATGGAAGGTGGAATAGCATCGCTTACTGAATGTTGCAGATGCCCTTTGCCAGGATTTTGCTCGTGGGTTGGCGCTTCGGCAAATGCCGGATTACCTCATCAGCTCCACTGCTGCGCAGCCTAGAGTCGCAAGACTTCGCAGAGGTTTTCTCTCTCTCCTACCACCACCATGTCTTTGAGTACACACAGTCCGAAGGCGCACTCCTCTTATCTGTTGGCAACGCGCAACGTCGTCCACGTGCCGTAGGGTTTCACTGCACAGTGAGACAGCATAAGCAAGACACAGGTGAGTGACACACTCTACAACTGTGGCATGGTATGCGGGATCGGTCAGCGTGTATAGCTGAGAGAAGGTGCCGCATGACAAAGCCTCTCATGTCGCGCACCTCACGTCTATGCAGGCCAACCTTGGGCGCACTGGGGCCGCCTCGGGCGCCGCGTCCCTTATGAAGCTACTCCTCATGCTGCAGCACGCCGCCGCTCCGCCCGTGATCTCCCTCTGCACACTCAACCCACGCATCCGGCCCCTGCATGAGGACGGCACCGTCGTCGACACCGCCAATGCGCGCTGGGAGAGGCCAAGCGATGGGGCAAGGCAGATGGCGCTGCTGAATAGCTTTGGCGCGGTGGGGAGCAACGCGGCGGTGTTGCTTGAGGAGGCGGCCAACCTCCCGCAGCGCGGACAGGGAGACGGCCGGGTGTGCCAGGTACATTGCGCCCCTCTCAAACCTGCCTCCGTCCCCGCACGCCCTCGCCGACGCTGGCGTACACTGCGACCGCGCCGGATAGGCCTTATGCCTGGTAAGTGGGGCGCCCGCCCGGTGGGCATGCTCGCCATGTGGATGTTGCCCACTGAGCTCCAGCAGCACCTCATGCGGGACGCCTTGTACGCCGCGCTCTCCGTCGCATGCTACTGTAAGTGTGTATCCACTTTGAATGAGTGATGCATACATGCTGACGTAGGACTGCAGCTGCAAAGATGGCGTCATCACGGGCATGCAGGGTGAGCTCAAGGCCGCCGGCCGTAAGTGCGTGTGTGTGAGCATCTCGTACGTCTACCACATCGCCGCCATGGCAGCTTGTGTGGTGGGCCTTCTTGGGGCGTCCTGGGGCGTCATTGACGCCCAGAGGATGAGGGGCGAGCAGGTGAAGGGAAGGACTTTATGGTGTGTTAGGCTGTGGTGTCTGTGCTTGAGGCTGCGCTCATGCGCATGTTGATCGCGTGGGGCTTGAACTTGAAGCCCGACATGGTCATGGGGCACAGGTGCGCTTCATTTTGCTGGGATGTAATAAGCACTCTAGCATAGTCAGTGTCTTGTACTGTAGGAATCACACTGTTTTTAAATCACTTTCGGTTGGAAGGATTGAGCTACAGAACACAGCGGCACAAAGACTGCTAAATAACGAAAAAATAGGTGTTATTTCATGGTAAAATAGGGCCAAATAACTGCAGACCCGATGGCAACCTTACTACTGGGCCCTAAATTACCTATTTCACTATTTTCCCCAAATAGGGCCAAATAGTCCTATTTAAAGGCTAATTAGGTAAGGAGGTTTTCCCTGATGGATGCGCTGAACCATCGGGCAGTGATGGTGTGCTTAGGAAGATATGACATGCGATCCACACTGTGGCTACCGGGGCCTGGATGAGTACGAGGAATGAAGGTAAAAGACAAGGAATTGCTTACAGAATTGGCAGCTACGGAAGGTATCTGGGGCGAGGTGAAGGCGGTGTGAGAATGGTAGGACGATGGTGTGCTCACAGGCAGACTAAGTATCTGGGACATGTCGTGAGCTATATAAGACCCTGGCCCTAACAGAATTACTGTCACTCGTGAGAGAAGAGCAGTGTTATCAGGTCAAGGCGTACTTATCCAACAGAGTGTTATCGCACATGGGATTGCAATGAATGGGCGCAGTCTTCCAATGATGAGTGCAATCGTGATAAACTATCATACACTAAAGAAACGTCAACCAGAGATCGTTCCTGGACAAAAGATACAACCGACGTTCTTTACCACGAATAACACCAAACTACAAAGCTTTTAACATCCAGCGTGCGGCTAATCTTGGGGAGGGGCAATAGGATAGTGTATGGCTTTCCATCGGCAACACAATGGACTATCGCAGCTTTCCAGAACCATTGGTGTCTCAGATTTAACACTAGTACAGTCGGCGTCATACAACTTACCAGCTTCTCAGTGGCACTGCGCTCCTACTATGCTATCTTGGTTTTCATCTGCACGAACAGTGATCTGCGGAAACAGGGGCATTCAGTAAAAACTCAGAATCCGAAGTGTTAGAGTTCGAACGATAAAGACTTCCATATGACCGATACGCTAGGCGAATGCCTCATTGTCACCACCGTTGGATATACCCTCACTTCCCGGCATCAAGACCAAGGACTCTGCTATATGACAGCATCCAAGTAGACACTGCAGAGCGCAGGTAGACACCATAGAGCGGAAGTACAGTGATATGTGCAAGAGATAAGACGTTGTTTGCGTTTGATACTTTGACTGAGAAGGCTGGTACGAGGATATTAATACGCGCCGAAGATTAGTGACACCGACGCACCATCACCGGCTGAGCCCTGATCAAACGCTCTCCAGCCTGGGCTCGCCGTTCGAGGTCTTGCCACCACTTTGCATTCCAGTACACAGTATTAGGAAGTCCAAAGAATTAGATAGACAGACGTACCTTCAATTTTGACTCAGAGTTGTAGCGCATACAATAGACCACGGCCATGCGTCAGCTGATCTCGCAGCTGCTCGCGTCACAATAGCCCGAACTCGAACAAGAAAGTGCATGAAGCCTGCCTGACAAATATCCGCTAACAGACTACGAAACGCCGTTAGTAGGGGGCTTGCTTTGGTAAAATGTTAAGTAGTGCGGAGAGAAGATGAGGTACAAAACATGTATTTTCGCCTTGGTGCTCGTGGCTAGAGTTCCGTCAGACCCTGGTTCGCCTTCGCACCACGGGTCAGCCTCGCCCCCAGTCTCCTATGTTGACATACTTGCCAACTGGGGACCCACTACGCTGCGTGTGCCACCAAGCTGGTCGGGCGCGGAAGAAGCATCGACATCTTCATACCTAAACGAAAAGTTCAACCATGAGCAGCCCCCCGCCCCCCCCCCCCCCCCCCCCCCCCCCCCGTTGTCAATGATCGCCTCACATGCGACAGCAAATAACCTACTTACAGTGCGTTAATGTCTCTGGTGTACAGCTGCAGAGCTTGCAGACGGATGGCTATACCCTTTCCCGCGCGAGGTAAGGGGCGAGACGGATCGGTGATGAGGATCATCTCTGGTGCTATCTGTGCCTGTAGATGCGGCGCGACCTTGTTAGCATTCCGCACGACGTCCCTACATGCATACAATGCGCATTGGATAACACTCAAGCACATTCAATTTGACTTACCAGAGTTTACTCCTAAGTTCTTTGACCAAGGCAGAGTCCGTTGGGTCTGCCCTGAGCTCAGAGCGTGGCTCGATCAAAACACCACGGCAACTCTTCCCACTACCAAACATCATCGCACCCATCACCATGGGGCTGTGGATTATTTCGCCCTCTTGGGGAATAGGCACGATGTTCGCACCTGGATGAAATTGAGTAACTGAGCTGCGGAAAATACACAGATGCTTACCGGTGCTGAGCACAATGACGTCGTCCTTCCTTCTGACGCTGCCGTAGAGTCAATAAACGTTGAGAGGAGAAAGAGCCGGTGATGCGTACATCTTCCATAGCCCTTTCTTCGTAGGATGAGGCACGAAGAGGTCGTTCGTAGCGTAGCCCTTGACGTCGGGTAAGTTCACGACGCTTGGAGCATAGTTGCCGCCAGTCTTATGCGCGGCAACTGTCAATGTCTCACATATTTGAAAGCGAGTCACAGACCACGTACCAGGCACTGAAGCTCGTAAGTCCCGTCTCCCTGGTCCTCCCACCGGCAGTTCATCCAATCGGGGAAGGTCAGCCATTCCCAATCCTGGCGAGTTTTGGCCTGGGAGTCGACGTCTTACGAATCGGCCTGGTCGAATATCTTGGTGTGAGCACCAAACTCGGTGCCTCCATAGAAGGCGTATAAAGCAACGCCTTCGGCGACGAGTTTATCACCAATTTTCTTAGACAGAGGACCTCCGGCAACACACTGTGTCCTGTCAGGATCGTATCAAGGAGTAGCATAACAGGGATCATCTCACCAACATTTCGAGTGACTTCAGCACCTTGATGTCTTCGTCTGACTTCGACCATGCCTAGGCAACAACAATAAGCACCCGCACCAGACAGAGGAGCGCAGGTAGTTGGCAACCTCTACATATGTAGGAACAATGGCCATTGCAGTGCATCTGGTGACCTTACAAGCCGCAAGCACGTTACCAGGGGTCGGCTCGCGGGGTCGGCGGGCGCCTTAGGGGCGTACAGTCCAGCTGGCCGACCGTAAACAAGCGGCGCGCTGAGCTGCATGTAGATGCCAGCCATATGGTACGGAAAGAGAGGGATCGACGCCCAACGTAGCCCGCGAGGTAGTCCTTCCGTGAGCAGGGCTAAGCAGAGTGGTTAGCTAGAAAAAGCGTTGGTAATCCGACAAGGAGCTTGAACGTACAACTACGGCACCACTGCAAATAGCAAGCGTGTGCTATTG
Source organism: Terana coerulea (assembly GCA_024811115.1). Taxonomy (NCBI): domain Eukaryota; kingdom Fungi; phylum Basidiomycota; class Agaricomycetes; order Polyporales; family Phanerochaetaceae; genus Terana; species Terana coerulea. The sequence continues at coordinate 14,258 of JAKOGH010001107.1, forward strand.
AAATAGGCTTTGGGTATCCAGTGGACCAAGACGAGTGCAGATAGAATGCTACGTCCCCCATTTCGCGCGGCCGGCCGACCCCAGGGAATGGCTTGATGTTGACATGGTTGACACTCGTGCCAAAGTTTGGAAAGATCGCATGAAGTTCTGGAAGAGTGTCCACCTGAAGCGTGATGCCCATCGCATGGAAGTGCGTTTTGAGCGCTAGCATCATCGAAATGAATGTATCTTGAGAAATAATCTGTTTGCATGACGTTTTTCCAAGAAGGCTGATCAAGCCCGGCAGTGAGACTTTCGGGGACATAGGAAACGGCTATAAGAATCGTCGTGAGTGTCCAAGGCATACGCGTTTGATGAGGGATAGCACGCACAGTGAAGCCTGCTCTCGTCAAGCCTACTAACGTGGCGAGATCCAATACGGTATCACAGTTGACCACCACCGCTACAATTTCTCTATTGACTGCGTCTCCGCCAGGGCAAACGGCATAGACGATACGATGGGTGGCATCCGCAAATTCTCGAAAGGAGACGGTTATTACGTTCGACCCCTCTTCAGGTGTGAGCAATGCCCAAGGGTGGTCTGGATTGTTTGTGGCATGAAAGTCAACGAAGCCGGGAAGATCAGCGATGGATCCATCGAGTGGCGGTAGCTTTGGATCTGCAGTCATTCTATCAGCTATGCTGGCGATGGGCTTCAGGTAGACAGTGTAGAGCTTGCTTGTGAGATGGACTTAGCACTATTTATATAAACGACCTCGGATCGCCCGTAGGGAAGACAACAGGGTTCGAGCGTGTATGTAGAGTTCGCAACGTGGCTGGTTCTATGCCGACGCTTCTCAGAGCAAGGATAGAAGGGTAGTTGCGTATAGTTTCGCTAAGTGTGCGAACTTGAGCAGTCAGCGGTTAGCGCTAGATTGAAGATGAGGTTCTGGACTGGTACTGCACCTGAGCCATGTCAAATAGATTCATCCGTCCACCATAGGGATATCCCTGACGGACGTAAAACAAGGAGACCAAACAAAAAAAAGTTCATCTCCAACTCGCCGCCCATCTTGTTGGCATCGTTGAGCGTCCACGGTGGTGAGATCTGGCGGTGGCGGTTGAGTGCTATCAGAAGGCACTACGGAAGAGACAGGACGGTGGAATGATGCAACATCAGTCTGCTCTCGGAAACTCACGAGAGTATCGCGCGGCCGGAAACCGGGAACTTAGATAGAAGCTGGCAGAGCCCGGTGAGGAGCTCTGGCGTCCCAATCACCAACAACGGCCAGATTGCGACGACGAAAAGCAGCTCGTGACGATGAGGAAGCTGTGCGCAATTTGTGTCCTGGCTCGGAGATTGTATTTCACAAATCTGACAAGCCTCAGGGCTCGAAAAGCACAGGGTATTCTACGCAAAAAACAAAAAAATTAGCGGTCCACAAAAAGAGGAAAAATTGAATCTAACGCACCTCAATATACTCAATGTTATGACCTCGGGGCCACAGGTTCGCTGAAGTTGCTAATTATATATTCTAAGCCGGCTGTCTTGAAGCAAACACGACAAACGACTTAACATGCGCTACTTTGACTTGCACCTGTCCAAGAGTTCTGAGACAAAGCCGGATTGTGGCCCACTTCCCGGCCTTTGGACTTGGGAAGAGTGTACAAAGGAATGCGCGCAGGACAAGTCACAGCCAATGGGCGCGTAAGCAATCCCGCATATGAGATATTACATAAGCGATAGCCTAACCCAAGAAAGGAAGTCAAAGCGGCTAGCAGGGTTGGGCACCGCCATCTTAAATACACCCATAATTCTGCACGAAACTTCTTCCTCCACCCACCCTCGGTGTACCATTCGAGGTCGTCTTCAGTCACTCTTCCACTCATCCTAACCCCAGATATTCTCTGCACCAACTGGTTTGGCTGAAGACGCGCGGGGACATGCATTCTGATGCCTTCGATGTCATTCCTTCGAGGTAGGCTCTCCTTTTTAGGGTCGAACGGGGACGGAGGCTGACGGCGACTGGACCTAGGATATCAAGGGTAACTGGAAGAAGCTTGGTGCTGGATCATTCGGGAATGTGTATAAAGGTGAGTAACATGGGCTTTGTCGGCGCTGTAAGTGATG
>JAKOGH010001108.1:0-17461 GCA_024811115.1 Terana coerulea
GCGATCAGGGACAAGCAACGGAGACAGGCACAGACAGTGAGAACCCTGCCCTTTGACAGAGCTGCAGAATCAAGGTTTGCCTCGCCCATCCTCCCCCACGCGAGCCCTTCGGCCCAACGGGAGGCCACGCCCGTTCCCGATCTGGAAAAAAAAGATTTTTCGAGTTCCCGTTGATGCCCAAAATACCGATCTAAATGAACTGCGACGGTCTGCGTCGTCGCCACAGACGAGAGCGACGACTGAGCCTGCACCACAGGCGTCGTATTCATAGAGTATGCACATGGACTGTCTACAGTAAGATGAACGGGCCTAGACTTTACGGGCTGCGTTAGCGTGCACAGCACACCGGCTGACAGACAGCAGGCAGAATGCAGAGCCTAGACCCGTGCGATGCTTAGCTCCGCGACATGGCGGGACAAACAACCAGCAAGGCGATCCTTGCATGTCCATGTACAAATCTTCCTGCGTCCACCGTAAGCAATCGGTACGGTGCATGCGCTGCCCAGGGAGATAGGATCTTGAACGGGTTAGCATGTGACCCTCACCCCGAGGTGTCCGACGCGGAAGAACGACGGCGTATTCGCGATTCCAACACCATCCGCGCCGTTCGCAGTCCACTTGTACATGGAACACCTGGTTTATTGCGAAATGGAGCTCTGGGCGACGTGGTAAGCTAGCGGTGGATACATTGATGTCTCATACTGACTGGTGCAAATTTGCGAGAATGATTTATTGCGGCTCGGGCGCGGTGGGTGGACGCACCAAGGACGCACTAAGACTAAAGCGATCGTGATGCGCCTTAGCGGGTGATACAGGCGCTGATGCTCGCCCGCTGGGACACTGCTTCCAGGGGCACACCAAACGACGGAGCGCGCTGGCGTAAAGGGGCCGTTCGGGGAACGCGGGGTACATACGAGGACGCTTGGACAGTGATCAGCGGTCTGCGGCGCACAGGGCGTTCGGCGAATTCAGTGCAAGACGCACCAGCGGTGGATTGGCCTAGGTGTGCGTGGCAGGCGGGGCGGCTACCAGCATGGACTCCGTCTGGATGGCTGGGTGATGAGTGGACAAGCCAAGTGTGCAAAGGAGAACAAGACCAGGCGGTGGTCACGTAAGGAGCATGAGAGACGTCGGCGAGGTATCGAGCAGATGGGCTGGGGGTTAGGTCGGGCGGGCGGGAAGCGATAGGACGGCGGCCCAGAACGCGAGAAAGCGCCACGAAGAGGAGCGCGGTGATTGGTCGAATATGTCTGATGGTGTCGAAATATGGCCATCTTGGGAAGTGAAGCGGCGCCATCGGTAGACAGAGTTGGGCATGGGAAGATGCGGCCTGTACATACATGGCTGAGAAGACAGCCCCGCTCTGGGCTCTGTTCCGCGCTACGGACTGCAAACAGCTCCGGAACGAGTGTGGCTGGGATGTCGTTATGTCTCCTAACCGGCGATACACCACAGCTGCCAACGTTGCTCCTTCTCGAGAGCCAAGATGAGTACTGTGGAGAGACATTGAGATGGGCCCGATAGTGGAGGGTGTGTAGGCGAGCTTGTTGGGCAGAATGCCGTCCGCGACAAAGGATCATGATCTCGAGGTTTCACGTGGGCAGATGGGTGGGTGCCACGAGCAGCAGAAGAGGAAGGTGTTGTGTTGCGGACGATCTGCACGGATCGGTTCGGGCACGAAAAAAGCGAACCGCCTGGCGCATTTGATGGCACTGGCCTGGATGGGTACAGCCAGGATCTGAGATCGTCGGAACCGGGCGCACTCCGTGCCTGGAATCCCGGCTCTTCGGTACGGGCGCTCGCAAGGAATGGTTGAATCTCCGCTCGTTGGGAGTGCCTGATTTGCTTAATTGAGCTGCTTGCCAGGCACCTTTTAGGTTGAGTGCATCCCCGCCTCGACGGTCAATGGACAACGAAAAGTCCCCTGCGGACGTCGACTACAGCGACAGGACGCCCTCTCCTCAACGCTCCTCGCATTCCCCAGACATGGCCGCCGCCGTGGCCCACATGCCCCAGCCCCTGTTTCAGCCGCCCACGTCGTCGCCGACGACGACGAACCAAAGCGTATCTGGCGCCAGCAAGCGGTACCGTCCCGCTCCCGCCAAGACCTTTCAGTGCAGAGGTTACGGCGACTGTCGCATGGTATTCAGCAGAAGCGAGCACCTTGCCAGGCACATCAGGTACGCCCTTCCCCCATTTCATGTTTTCCTCCCACTCTGCGATCAGGGGTCGTCGGACTTGGAGGCAAAGGACGAGGTTGCCTCAGAGCAGCGCAAGACACGAAGAGCAAACGTCGCAAACGTCACCGGACACTCTCCGGGACGTTGTAGACGCACTGCTATGCGGGTCATTCGAGACGCTTCTCTCCCACTTTCCACGCGCATACACCCACTGCTTCCTGCTCGCCTCGCTACGTCGCAAAACAACAGTACTTACTCCACCTTTCTTTTGTAGAAAACACACTGGTGAACGCCCTTTCACATGCCACTGCGGCAAGCAATTTTCTCGGCTCGACAATCTCCGCCAGCATGCTCAGACCGTTCACGCCGACAAGCTCGACCAGAATGAGCACATGATGCAAGAGCTCACGTCGCTGCATGCGACGATGACCGCCGTTGGAAAGGGGGCTCCTCGAGGCAAGCGCGCTCAAGCCCAAGCTGCCGCTGCGGCTAACGCTGGGACTAGTACTCTTGACGGCACACATCCAGCCATGTCCATCAAGCAGGAAGACGGACTACCCATGTCGATGCGTCCTGGTACCAGCACTGGTTACGAGGGCGGAGACGATTCGTTTCGGACCTCTGGAGGATGGACCACCCTCGACCGCGGACACCACCATTCCTTTCGTGACCCCGGCCAGTCCTTTCGTGTCCCCCAGCATCATCCACCGCAGCAGCCGCTCTCCATCACCAACACGCCCAACATCCCGGCCAGTCCTTTCTCGCCCCCTCCTCCACCCCATTCAGCTTCAGTCTCCCCGATATCCCAAACGCTGCCGGTAGCTCCAGTCGGCCCGGAACTAGCAGCCGTCCTGCAACTGCAAACCAACCCCTCCCACCCATCTCATCCGTCGTCCCCGCATCCCTCCCTCCCTCCCTCGCTCTCTCGCACGCACGGCCACCCGCCCCACCGCTCTTCGTCCCGCAGCAGCGCGAGCAGCTCGGAGTACCGCTCACATCCTCACACATACTACCCCTACCCACCCCATCCGGTCCGTATGCAGCCTACCGCGGTGGACGACCCTCAACAGCAACTCGGCCAGGGACAGCTCCCGCATCCTACTATTACGGATCTGGACCCACCCTACCCCCACTGGTCACAGCTCGCCCCGACCTATCCCTATCGCTCGCCACTGGGCATGGACGGCGACTCGCCGGAGCTGATCATGGCGCCGTATACCGTAGCCGGCATGGAGACGACGGAGGAGACGAACCAACGTCACCTGTTGGAGGCTCATACGACTCACCCTTTTCCTTCCACGCACCCACCTCCTCCACGCCCTCCTCAGCGACGTTCCCCGCCGATGCACCATACGCCGAGTACGCCAATCCTCGCAAGCGACCCTACTCAGGATCCGACGACGATGGGGATGACTACCGCCGATCCGGAGATGTACGCCCATATAGCAGCGCTGGGCGCAGCCGGCCACGGACCGCTGGCGCAGACGACGACGGCTCAGAGTCTCGACCCCAGTCTCGACGGCTCTCCGTCATGGAGCTCTGCAATGACACCGATGCACCAGCAGCAGCTCGAGCACTTGTACCACTACCAGGCGCAGCATCGGCCGCATTCGGTGCATCTCGGCCCACAACATCGTCGGGGATCGTCGCAAGTGCTCAGCAGCTCGCCCTCTACGATCGCACACCATCCCCACGCGCACGCCCAGGCGGTGCACCTGCAGCAGCAGCGTTCGATGGCGGGTACGCCGGAGCTCGGGGCCTTGCGCTACTCGCAGGAGCTGCGTCGCCAGCAGGAGGAGCAGCTGCGGCAGCTGCAGATGCAGGGCCAGGCCGAGCACCAGCGGTTCCAGGACGCGCAGAGGGAGCTCGAGCGGCGCAAGTCGGAGGAAGAGGCGTATCTCCTGCAGATGTCCGAGTACGCGCGGGCGCAGGTCCAGGTGGCTCGCCGCAGTCCGCCGCACGCTCACCCGTACTACCCGTCGCCGGTGTACGATGGGGACATGGCTCTCCAGGACGGGGACCTGGATCGCCTGGCGTTGGATATGGATGGGCAGGCGTATCCTCACCATCCACCGCAGGGAGCGTATCCCCTCGCGGACGGTCACCAGCTTCCGTTGGATCACCTGGGAGCGGAGATCAAGTACGAGTCTCCGTTGGAATGAGGGCCTAGACGGCTGTTTGCTTGGGGTGGCGGTTGGACCATCGGGACGGTGTCTGTTTCTTATGTCTCGCGTTGCTCGCGCCATCTATCGTATACCTAGGTATTGTCTCGTCTTCTTCCACGAGCTTGTGTCTCGATGCTTGCTCCTTTATACCTACCATTGCTCTAATCTTTGCTTTTTTATACACGCCTCTGTCTGCTGCCTAGTGTACTATTCGAAGAGATGTTGTCTGCAGTAGTGTAATACCCACCAATCAATGCGTCTCGTGCTCAACTTGCGAGTGTCTCAACGCAAAGTTTTCAAACGTGATTACGTGGGTCCCTCAGCCCGCGGGACTGGCGACAGTCATGTCTGAGGGCATTCACAGAAACAGAGCGATCGAAGACACAGCAGCGCGTGAAATTGGCGGGATCACTCGAATGGCCCGGACGAGAGCCTGATGGTGGAGATCGCAGATGCGACTGTCAATGTCATGAACAGGCCGGGACCTGTCCGGAGGCACAACGTGGGGCAGGCTGACGTCTGCCATGTCTTCCTGCAGTGATGCAGGGGTGCGTGAGACGAGACGGCTCGCGTGCCAACACGAGATAAGTAGGGCCCGGGATACTGAGGGGTGCGTTCACGTAAATGACCGCAGTCGGATGCGTGTGTAGAAGAATCCTCCGTGATCGCAGTTACGGGAATACAATGGGCACTCATCGTGTGCAAGGATATTTCGCAATCTGTATGACAGACCGTGCCGAGCACATTGTATCCAGCTAAGAGCATGAATAATCAACGTTGCTGTTGCAAACACAAGTATACATCGAACGCACGAGGCGTCGGTGGGTTCAAGCATGTTACATGAAGCGCGTGATCCTCTGGACTGGGAATCAGATGACTGGCATAGGTAGCATGGCGCGACAACTCACGACGTTGGGATGAACTACATCGAAGGGACTTGCCGCAGCCGGGTCCTCATGCAGACGCCACTTTCTTCGCGTTCCACCAGTCGGCCTGCATCTTGATGGTATCGTTAATAAGCTGTAGCTCGCTGCGGCTCACATCGCCGGTCTGCACGTCGACCAGCCGGTAGTCCACATCAGCTATCGGGAAGCTGTACTCGGACTCGAGTTGCTTGCGTAGGTGCTGCGGAGAGACTCCGGTATGGTGCAAACCAGACAGGACGTAAGCGTGCACCACATTCACCGCCCGCTTGTCGCCGTTGCGAAAAGCTAGGGATAACGGTCTTAGCCATGTAGAGCACAACAAGCGGATTGTATGCCCCACCTCGATTTCGGTGGATTAGGAAACGGACTTTGTCTGGAAGCACTCGCTTAGAATTATAGCATAGTGAATCCGTTGCACGAACGTACCTCCATGCTCATTTGAAATGCAAATACCTGGATCATCAGCTTTGGGATCAGGGTGCATGACCTTGCAACAGCGTTAATAGGCTGCGAGACATTGATTACAATGCCGGACGTACAAGACAGTCATTTGCTACTCCAACGGAAGAGAGCTGATGTAGGAGCGCAGGTGACCGCTTGTAAGAAAGGATCTGCGTCCGGGAGCCATGGCGTGGTAGTTGGGGCGGGCTTTCGGGTCTGTGCCTGCTGTTGAATGTCTTGGAGCTTCTCTTCGTCTAGCAGTTTTCCACATATCAACTTATGAGGCCAGGGCTTGCCACTTTCCCAGTCCTTCGTTTGGCACTCGCTACGAAAAGCATGACTACGGCCCGGTATGGCGTTACAAGAGGAGACTTACCATGAGCAATAGCAGATACGCCGTTTGATTTGACTACACTTGCTGCAACCCAGCAGTTTCTTGCCAGGAGGAAGCTTAGACTATGGGAGCGCGCAGATGAAGCGTGCATGCTCCAAGTTCTTGAAGGTCCCCAAATCTCTACTCCATTTTCCCGCCTCTCTTGCAATTCTCTTGGCAGCGGGATCCGTGAGCCGGGCCTCCAGCTTGCCTCTAGATCCACCTATCTTCATGAGCAGAGGCGCCTTCGTCTCTTTGCCATACTACAGCAGAGTTATTTTGTCCTGTATCTGGTAAAGGGGGAAACGCACGAATGCGAGGAGAATATGTGATATCACCGCGGTCAGAAAGTGTGTCCGGGCTATGTTGAACTCGCGCAAAAGTGTTCTGGATCGAGGATCACGGAGTTGTTCTGCATCAGCTGTAAGCAACCGATCCACCAACGGATGTGGAATGTGAAGTGGCTCCGTGGCGACGGTCTGCAAATTCGAAGGAAGCAAACACTTTAGCATGCGTACGTATTCGTCGCTGTTTCGGGAAGCCAGGTTTTTCAGAGTCGAGTCTGGGCAAAACGTCCGGCGCTGCTCCATGTCTGGTACACGCGCTGTACGTATGCTAATCCCTTCCAAGATTACTTGCTCTCGTCTATCCGCGGCGAGTGCCTTCCAATTCTTCTCAAAGTCATCTTGAGCAAAACGAGCAACTGCGTCCTCCGCAAGATTTGCCTGCAGTTCGCAGACCAGGTGAGCTTCCCATTCTGACCCAAGGATAGCTGAATCGATGTTTGATAGCGCCAACATTTCCTCCGTGAAAAAGGGCAGTAAGTTGCCTGGGAGCTGGCTGTACGTATCGAAGCAAAGCTCCAGGTCTCGCTCCCAGGACTTCTCCCAGGTTGCGCTGGAGGTGTTCATGTCGGGCCTATTTTTCGTCATAACGAATGCCATGATAACGGGGCTGCGCGAAGTCGCTGTAAGTCGAAAGGTGTTCAGTGGACTCGGAATGACCGATGCAGCTCGACGCGAGGCGGTCACGTTGAACATGTGTGACCGTCATGGCTACAACGGATCAATTGTGATGGTCATGTACCGCCTACCTTCTACCGTCACGCCCATAAGCCTTTCGGCAAACATGTAACCGTTCTCCATATTTCAGGTTGATTTTGTCTACTCTATCCAGGAAAAACTACTTTCGACCAGCGTTCGGAAAACATGAGTGTACAGCTCTCACAGTTGATCTGTCGCCTTTTGGGTTGGCTTTAGCGTGGAAGACACAGCATTAGTGTGTTTACGCCGACCGAGTCTCAAGCAGAAGGTACGCTTCCGTGACAATTCACAAGTGATAATGCTAACGTGCGCACACCCCGGGAGCATTTTCCCGGTGATAGCTCGTGCGCACAGCCAGGGATCGTGCTCGAGATCTGTGCTGCACGCAACACTCGGCGCTGCGCTCACGTCCGTACGCTTTGCACGTCGAGTGATGCTTACGATGTTTCAAGATCCCTCTGCACTGCAGCCCTGCATCGGAACTGCGTTGCAGGGGCGAGTGGCCGACACGCATCCAAAGCGCGTTGACCGCCTGCAGAGGACGCTTTTCGACGGTGAGCACAAGCCTCATCCCGGCCTCTCTCTCTGCCAAACGCAGGCCCTCACGTTGTGGGCAGATTAACTCTCGCTGCAATCCGCAGCGGGTTGCCTACGTGCACGACCTCGACCGGATCTCGCGCTGCGTTGCCGGTGTACACATCGCCCGCGCAGCGGCGGTGCGTCTGCGATGCGTGCTTCAGCCAACGCCGTTGCCTCTTGGGCTTTGGGACGTGGTGGGCCGCTGCAACGCTCCGCATTTCCATGGCATGCATTCACGCGACGGCTTGATACAGGTACGCAGCCCGTGCTCTTGACCGCCGAGCCTTCAGCGCTGACGTAGGACGGACAAGGGCGCACCGTAGACCACGTTCACGTGTGCCTTCCGCGCGTGGGCGGACGCTGCCTCGGCACCGACGCGCCTCCGGTTCTCCTGAGTAGGGTTTGGCTGCGTTTTTTATGTTCGCTGGCGTAGACTCGGTGCACGCTACGCGTAGCGCGGAACGCCAGCCTCAGGTCGCGTGCAGGCGCGGTGTCTCGGTTCGTTTGGCCGGAGGCTTGGTTTCATTTTGTGCTTGTCATCGTATCCGAGACGTACAGAATACAATGCGGTTTTTGTTTTCGAACAATGCACAAGTACCACGTTACTACGGTAGTAAACAGACATGTTCTGCAATATAGTGATCAGCTGGGGACGAGTAGACAGTGCAAATATGTGGACAGCAGGGTGAGAATGACAAAGATACGCAAGGGGATCCCAAAGACAGAGTAACGGCAGTTTATGGGTTGTATGGCTTCTTGAGCTGTAGCTGTTCAGCGCGTTCCGGGGAGCATTCGCCATGGCAAGAACATCTGTTTTGCAGAAGTGGCGCGGCCTGTGAGAGGAAGCGCGGTGTGCAAGGCCGCGGGGATACAGGCGAGTAGAGCGACAAAACGCACATCGGCCGGTGCGAGGGGAGATGGCAAGATGCAGGGGCATACGTCGGCCCCAAGAGCATTCACGCACGGCGAAGGGGGTTGGTGGCCCTTGCTGGCGCATGGGGCCGCGAAACACGGGACCTAGCCGCACGCATGAAACGAATTATGCGGTCGCGTCGGTGCCGTACGAGTGGTTGGTTGGGCGGCGGTGGAGTTCCGAAGGTCTGTGGGCATGTGGGCTAAGATGTTTGGCAAGGCAAAGATAGACCGTATGCGTGCAGCAGACGTGCGATGCGCGTGGTGCGGATGTTTTGTGAGGGATTCATGGGGTTTGATAGCACGAGACGAGTGTAATCCGACCCCTCTGTACGTCTTCACACATGCTCCGTCTTGTTGACAGTCCACCATTCACCAGAAAATCGAGCGGGAGGTAAGCTATGAATAGGACGAGGTCGTCAGCAACGCAAGTGCTGCAGAAGAGCAACTACAGAGTATGCTCACATTAAGCACGTATGTGAGTTTCCTGGCTAAACTACAACATGGGCGATTTTCAATATTTGTCATGGGAAAGAATGCACATAAATAATGCATTGTAGCTTAGACAAATCCTAGAATAGCTAATGATTCAAGCATGTCAAGGCGACTACAAGCCGAGCGTAACGCGAGATCACATGGGCATTGCCAAACTCCCCAATGAGAGACGAGAGCGTAAGCATAGTGAGTGCAGCTGTGAAGCTTTACTTAACACACAGAAGTCACCTGAGAGTTGTACTTAGGGATACCGTGTGAGGAGTTGGATGGTGTGAGGAGTTGGATGTTGTACTTGTCCTTCAAGAACATATATGCGCTATGTGTGAGCGACGGGCAGGAGCGAGCGACCAACAGCGTACCGGAACTCGACGCACACCCGGCGGATACTATGGCGTACACGAAAGGTCTCGCGGTAACCATATGGACGGTGGGTGGAAGAGCAGACGACGTGGCAGGCAGGGGCGATCCGGCTCCAAGTGATGCGGGCAACTGGACAGCATTTAGGTGTGGCGTGTATGTTGAGTAGGCCGACAGCATTAGTGCCTCACGGAAGGCAAGCTCCGAACAAGCTTCTGGATTGATAGCTGTATGCTTCTCGTGCGCAACTGGGCGCGAATGCAGGAACGCGTGAACGGCGCAAAGCTGGGACAGAAGGACGTGGCGGGGTGATGACGTATCCGCCGTCCGCCCAGACCGTGTCGGTCCCATCCCGCTCCTCTCGGTCCGCCTCCGCTCCCCTTCGTGGCCCCTGTGTCCACTGGGTCCATTGGGTGTCGTACAACTTGCTGGTCGGCGGGCTGGAGTGGCATGGAGGGGAAGGAGAAGACGCGTCGACGCGTCGACGCGCTTTGGTGACGGTCGACCAATCAGAAGCGGGCGGAGTGTGAACCCCTTTGAGCGTCAGATGAGTCCTGCGTTTTGGACAAGTTAACGTTGGACGCTCCCGCCAGTGCAGCCGTCGGATCCTTTGACTTGTCGCAGGGGCATATATGCGCCTTCGGGGATGCATAGCACCACCGTGACGTACGTCTGGCTCTCTCTTCATTCAATCGAAATCTACTCAGGCAACACTACAGAAGCAGCAGACTGAACCACACTGAGCTCACACGTCACCGGTTCACCGCGGACCTGGCACCTTCTCCTCTCGCTGTCGTCTGCATCACAGCGACCACTCTGCATGGGTCCGTCGTGACTTGGTGCGTAGTGGCGTGCTCCTTGCGCGCCTGCGCGGATGTCGAGCTCGATCCTCGGTGACGCGTCCTGTACGTTGCGTGTTCGCCCGCCTTGAGTGTGCCGCCGACATGCGCCTGTTACCGGCTCGCTCCTGCTGCGCACTACAACGGGCGCATATTCTGTGTCTGAGAACCGTGGCGGAAGCGTCGTGCGCTCGATGCTCGCTCCTGTTGCCTACTCGGGTATTCTGCCATTCTGATGTGACAGGCTATCGGGTTACGCATAGAGAGCGACGTAGCAAAGAGACCCTGCCGCCGAGCACGACATGTGGCGTATGTGTGCGTGCTGCGTTTTTCCTCCGCGAGGTCTGCGAGTGCGCCAGGGACGTCACGCGGCGCGTTTTTCCTGCACGATCTATACAACCTTTTCTTGCTAATCTTGCTTTACGGCCTCGATAGAGCTGCTTGCCGCTCACACTGCGCAGTGACATTTTGAAGGGCTCGGACTGCCGCGAGCGACTGTGGGCTTTTCCCTCCTGTCAAGAAATGGCCGTCCGAGGTCCGCGCGAGCTCTGGGATCCAGTCCTCGACCGCCGTCTTGGCCCTGCCCTGTCTGACCTTGACCCCACTAAGCGGCTGCCCCAACCAGCCATACGGTGCTGAGCACCGGAGAGCGTAACCCTGTCTACGGACACAGGCTGCACACACAAGGCCTCGCCGCACTTGTCTTACTCTGCCGCGGGCTCAGCTCACGACCCGGCCTTTTCGACCGCGCGTGCGTGTGCGTGTCAGGGAGGTCGGGATCTACGCTGAAGCACAGCGACAGAGCCGGAAAGCTTCTAAAGACGGCCGCAGGCGTCGAGATCTGCGGCGCAGGGTGCTTTGCGGAGCTGCGCTCTCCGAGAGCTGGCTTGAACGCAACGCTTCGCAGGGAAGCCGTGCTTCGATGCGAGACGACGTGACGGCGCCGCTGAAGCAAAGTCCCCGCGCTGGCTTCTCTCCCGCATGAGATGGAAGAGGTAGCTCACGGTACGTGCAGTAAATGTGTCCCGTGTGCTGCTATGGTCGGTGATGACGTGAAAGTAACGTTCCTTTGGCGCAGGCCCGGGCGACTGTCCGACCTGCTAGCGCCGCTGCACAGCGTGCCTCAGTGAAGGCACGACGGACGCACTCGCATGCCGGTCGCTGTCCGACGCCTACTTCGTCTGACTGCACATGCACGAGAAGCCGCGGTGCCGCGGACAGACGCGCCAGGATATGCCAGTGGTCCGAGAGGCATCTTGATGCGCTCGGGACAGCCAAAGCCGGGCATGGAGGCGTGCGTTGGATGAGTTCGGCTCTGCATGGCATTTTGACGGCGTTTGCTAATGACCAGTCTTCACACACAATCAGCACAACACGCCATGCACGTGCTCGCGCGTCCGCGTTGTTCTCCGTCCTGATTTACTTTACACATGCATTCTATGACATACCGGAAAGCATGCGACGCACGCCGACGTGAGGCGTTTTTGGCTACCTGCAGCTGTATGCAGACATTTTGGTGTTTGGCGTAGTGTTCGAGCTTTTGGATGCAACGGGAGGGTGCGCACTTAGACTAGCCGTTCTAATAGGTTTACCTGATGCGGTACATGGCTCTCATGTGCAGAGAATGTATGGACCACATCCAGGAGTCGGGGTGCGGTGTATGTATGCGTCATATTCACGTTGTCAAATTATAGTAATACGCGAGTATAATGTGCGAAACGTACGGCGCGGACGCAGGCGTCCTAGTAATCAGCCAGGCAGCAAATGCTAGAACGTGTCCACAAAGTCCATTTCGCCTTCTTTTACCATGATACAACTCGAAACCTAACATTGTTAGGTAGGTGAGACGTGCGGGCGCAGAGCAGACTGCAAATACACATGCAGATTGGGCATACAAGGCGTCGGCAAGCTTTTCACATGAAGTGAACGGATCTCCATTCAGAGGCCCAGTATCAGACAATTGAGATAGGCAAAGTGATTCGACGACTCACGACGCCGGGACAAGCTACATCAAAGGAGCCTTCAGGTAACCAGTTTTCCATGCGGATGATGTCGTTTTCGCGTCCCAAGCGGCGGTCTGCATCCGGACGATGTCGTGCACAAGTTTCAGTTCGTCTTCGCTGACGTCGCCGGGCAGGCAAACGATCGCGCCGACCGGCTCGTTGGCGGGTACGGCGACGGGCAAGCCGTACTCGGCCTCGAGCTGCTCGCGTACGTGCTGCCGAGAGAGTCCCTCGTGGTCCGCGCAACGCCGAAGAACGGCGTGCATGGCGTTCACTGCGCTCTTGTCGCCGTTGCGGAACGCTGAGGGCAATAGGCCTTAGTCACGGTGCGTACAGTGGATTGAGTGCGTCTCGCCTCGGTTCCGGTAGACGAGGAAGCCCATTTTATCTGAAAGCTGTCGGTAGCTGTGGTATGAAGAATGTAGCCGTTCAGCGCACCTCGCTCCTGCACGAGGCAAATGCCCCGATTGTCAGCTTTGGGATCAGGGTTTATGAGCTGGTCACAGCGTGCGTAAGTGATGGCCTTCAAGACGTCAGTCCCAGCGTGTAAACATACGACGTAGTCGTTCTCCACGCCGACGGAGGAGAGCTGGTACAAGAGCGCGGGTGAACGCTCGTAGGAGGGATCTGCTTCGGGGAGCCATGGCGTAGGTGGCAGCACGTGTTCCAGCTCTGCCTGTCGCTGGAGGGCCTGCCACTTGTCTTCGTCCAGCAGCTTGCCGCATATCAGCTTGTGCGGCCACGGGACGCCGCTTTTCCAGTCTTTTACTTGGCACTCGCTGGGAAGGACATCAACATGTGCCAGTTTAGCAGTGCTTCAAGACAGGACGCACCGCGAACAGTAAAACACGCGCCGTTTGATCCTGCCGCAGTTGCTGCATCCCAGCAGTTTTTGGCCGGGAGGAAGTTCGGACTGCGAGCAGCGGCAGGTAAGGCACACGTGCTCAAGCCCCTTTGCGAACTCTTTGTCCGAATTTGGCTACCGCCTTCGCCGTGCGTTTGGCGGCGGGATCGAGCGGTGTTTCCAGTCGTATCTCCTGCTCATTGCCTTTGGATCTGCCCGGCTTGGCGGGCAGCAACATGTCGGCCTCTTCACCATGCTTAGGGAAAATCAGTTCATTCTGCATCAAGAACACGAGGAGGGAAAACACACGAAGGCAAGGAGGATGTTGTACAGCACTGTGGTCAAGAAGTACGTGCGGCTGGTCTTGAACGAACGAAAGAACGTCCTGTAGCCAGGGTCGCGGAGTTGCGCCGGGCTGGCGGTCAGCAGCCGGTCCACCAGCGGATGCGGCACGTGGAGAGGCTCCGTGATGGTGGTCTGTAGGCTGGACGGCAGCAGGCACTTCAGCATGCGCAGGTACTCGTCGCCGTTTCGGGCCGCTAAGTGCTTCAACGTCGAATCTGGGCAGAAATCCCGCCGCGGCGCCATCTCTGGCCTGCGCATCGTGCGCACGATCCCCTCCAAGATCACGTCCTCTCGCCGTGCCGCCGCGAGCGCCTTCCAGTTCCGCTCGAATCCGTCGACGGCGAAGAAAGAGGCCGCGTCCGTGGCAAGATCTTGCTGCAGTTTGCAGACGACGCGAGCTTCCTGCTCCAGCACAAAGACGGCGTCGTCTGTGTTCCTCGTAGCTACCGTCTCCTTGGTGAATAGAGTGGAGAGGTTGCCTGGCAGTAGGGTGCACATGTGAAAGAAACGGTCAAAGTCCAGCTGCCAGGACTTCTCCCAGGCAAGACGCGAGGTGTTCATGTCGGGTCTGTTCTCTGTTAACGCGGCGGCCATGATCGGCAAGCCACGCAAAGTTGCCGTAAGTCGAGAGGAGATCGGTGGAAGGGCCGACGGCGCTGAATGCAAGTCGGGGGATGAGCAAGGAGAGTGTGACCACGATAAGTAGTCACCAACAATCAGAGGTGACAGTGACGTTATGCGTGCTTGACTGCCGTCACACCTGATGGGAGAGTTTCCAGTAGGTTTGAGCTTGACAGGCCCCCGGGAGCTTCGGACGTGAACGGCGTAGACGACGTATCCGCCGTCCGCCCAGACCGCGTCGGTCCCATCCCGCTCCCCTTCGTGCCCCCGTGTCCACTGCATCCATTGGGTGTCGTACGTGGGGGGAAGGAGAAGACGCGTCGACGCGTCGACGCGCTTTGGCGGCGGTTGGCCAATCAAGAGCCGGCGGAGTGTGAACTCGGTCGTCGGCAACGCGTCTCGCACTTTGAATACACGCCCACCTCGCGTTCGTCGCAGAAACGAGCTGCAAGTGCGCATGCCCGCTCCTTTGCCTACCTGAGTATTTTGACTGTGTACGCTAAGTGGGACGTGAACACACTGTATTCAAGTTCAGACCGTGTAACAAATACATTGTGGTTTTATAAATATCAGTACATGAGCTATGTACAACATATCCAAGTCCTAGAGGAACTCTAAAATCTGGACAAGAGAGTGGCGCGGCACGCCTGGACATGGTGGTGCGCACTGAAGAAACAATACAGCGAAGGCGATTTTGGAGACGGAACGAGGACATGAAAGGTGGACTGGGGCGAAGCAGCCACCACAAAAACATGGGACGGAAGGGCAAACGGCGGCGAGAACGTTGGTGGGACAACGCGCAGGAAGCGCAGCGCGGCAGGCGTGCTTGCAGGCTCCAGAACCCGATTCCCGTTGGGCAGGCCCAGTCACACCGGTATTCCACCAAAAGGCTGCAGGAGCTGAGTTTGGGTGGCATCTGCTGAGCTCGTCGCGACCAACAGTGGGTGCTTACCAGGTACGAGGGCGAGGAGTCACCCGCGGGTGTGGTCTCCTCACTCTGTGACGATGCCTTCTGGGTGCTTGTGAGTTCGACGGTGTGCTGTCGTCTGTGTGCCCGCATGCGGGCTACAGCGAGAGAAAGTGGAGCTCGCCGGGTGTCTTGCAGGCAGCACGGTTTGTGTGAGGTGGAGGGTCCAAGCTGGCTGTGAGCGTGGTTTCCTGGCGGCGAAGGATCAAAGAGGGTAGTCCAGCATTGGCAATGGCACCGCATGTACTAGCATTTGGAAGCTGAGGCCAGAGGCGTGCGTGTGAGGGTTAGCGTGCCTTCATCGACCACTTCTGTGTCGCACTCTATCGGTGCACCGGTGATGGGCGGCGGGGTGTATTACGGGACAAGACTGCGAAGAGGCTGTTCGAGGAGTGATTTCAGTGACATACCCGCAAAACAAAGGCGAAGTGACGCACCATATGCATGCCCAACCTCTACCCATCCTTTTCCCCCGACGTGCTTGACCCGGGACCAAGCGCGATGGTATACACTGCCACCGCTCAGAGCGCCAACACTTACATGATACGTGCCAAAGGAATCGTCTGTCGTCTACCGTCCTTTGCGCATAATGCAAAGCGCAGGGCTTATGGTCTTGGTGAACGGCGGAGTGCCTTTGCGACGTGGTCTACCACCTTGAGCGTGGAGATGGGCAGCAGGGATGCAGGTCGTGCAGGCATTTCGGGACAGAGGAGAGAATGGAAGGCCGCATTTCCGGGAGGTGCTTAGGACGAGGAGATGATGGGAGTTGAGGGCAAGAAGAATATGCGTTCGAGTTCGGCGAGACTGCGCCACGAAGGGTCCGTACAAACATAGACAAACTAAGGTCGATTTCCCACCAGCAAGCTCATACTACTTGCCTTCACCTTCCGTGCGCGACCCAGTGCAGGTGAGTGTGTTTGGTACGGAAACCTCACTTGTATTTTACTTAGCTCTGTTAATATTCATCTTAGGATGATCCCGCCGGTCGTGCTGAAGATGAAAATCAGCAGCCAGCTGTCACGTCTGCGAAAAAGCGAAACCACCGTCGACCGAAAGGATACGGTAAGAGGAGTTCTTGCTGTATGTTTGCGCTTAATGATGTTTTGAACAAAGGCTCATCCGGACTTGCCGGCGGCACCTGGGCTCAACTACGACGTCCTCGCGTTGATAATGGAGCATCTTGCTCAGAAGGACTTGGTGTCCATGATGCGCACGAGCCGCACATTTCACGACCTTGCACTGCCCCTACTCTTGAAATCTCCACGCGTAGCGCTGGACGCCTCGTCTGCTGCCCTTTGGCTCTATCTCATCAACAATCCGATTCGATGCGCACATATTACTGGCCTTACGCTCATGTACGGAGACTCGGCCCACGACGTGCTCTCTGATTTTCTAAACACCCTACGTCACACATCGAACATTCAAGCACTGTCCTTGTTTTGTCTCTCTCGGAAGAAACTCAGGTTGCGCCGCCGATTTGTAGAGCAGCTGGCGTACCTATCGAAGCTTAAATCCCTCAAGATTGCCGACGGGACGCAACGATATCTGGAGCCCTTGTCGACTCTTCTTGACGTCATTAACTCTCCGCTGGAAGTTGTACGGATCTCGAGATGGTCGTCTTTCGACTTCGATCCTATACCCACTCTCATCCGATTTGCGCCGTCCCTCCAGGAGCTATCGATCACATGCCACTCACTTGTTGAAGATGGTCCTAGTATCACCCTGGATTCACATACCCAAATGTACACTATCTTCAGTGGATGTCAGGCCGGCAGGTTGACATCTCAGTCATGTGTACCGCTTTCCCCAACTTGCGAGATCTCGTTTTCTCCCACCCCACAGGCAATCTGAACTACGACCTCAATGAAAGGTTCGAATTAGAGCGCGCTGCCAACATACGCTCGCAACAGAGAATGCACTGGTCTTTTCTGCACTCCCTCGCAGGGCCGATCTTTAGCCTATGGCGGCTCGGGGTTCAGAGCCAGGTTGAGCTGCTTGACGCCACTGTCGCATCCGGCACAACGGAACCCAACATGCTCTCAGATGTTCTACGCGACTGCCGCCCGGCGCGCCTGCGACTTTCGTTAACCGATCGGACCCTGCAGTGGCCAATGATCCCGACCGCCCTACAAGAGGCGCCGCGGGGTCTTAAGGATCTGCACTTGTGCATACAGGCTCTTGAGTGCCCGAAGGTACAGCTTTCCATCAGGGCATTTGTGCGTATCCTTCTACAAGTCTGTCGTAATATACGCTGACAGGATTCCTCCACAGTTTCGCTTTCTCCCGGATATACGCGCATGTGGTATCACTCGGATACTGCTGGAGATGCCGCGAGAGACGATGATATATAGAGAGGCGAAGAGGGTAATTC